>AP028445.1:6554253-6817337 GCA_036509395.1 Antheraea yamamai
TCCATGTTATGGAAAGCGAATTGAGCATATGTCCGTTACATCTTAGGAGACAATATTTAGCTGGCAAAATCTATTAAAATAAATGTAGATAGTATTTGGAAGCCAAAGAGTCAATATGATATTCTTAAAATAAAAGATATTTGTCTTCAATATATAAATAAATATTACCAAATTTTGTTAAAATATACACTGACGGATCTAAAGCTGGTAATTATTTAGGAGGCGCATTTTTTGAGTCAAATTCCAAAACTTTTATGAAATTTCAAACTGATGAAAATATTTCAATTATGCACACTGAACTGATAGCAAGTGCAGAGGCCTTATCATTTGTAGAATCCACTGAGTCCATTAAGATTGTTATTTTATCCGATTCAAAAACTGCTCTTCAACACGTAGCTCGATGTACCTTGACTTTTCGAGGAATACCGATAGCCTACACTATTTTGAAGCAATTACTAGATTTCAAAGCAAATAACAAAGTAATTGTTTTACAATGGATCCCTTCTCATATAGGTATAACTGGGAATGAAAGAGCTGATCTTTTAGCTAGAGAAGGATCCTCCGAAGGTGCTATTATTAATATTTTACCAACTTATTTGGATGTATGCTCAGTATTTAAAAATAGCTGTTACTCGCATTGGAAGGAATACTTTGATAAGCGTTCTAAAACAAAAGGAATATGGTACAGAACGATTCAGCCACATCCCTAAAGGTCACCATGGATTGATGACAGTACGATTTGCCGTCGGGAAGCAATCACAGGAATGAGATTACACTAAAAAAGTTCGCCTACCTAATGCGTAAAGTACCATCAACACTCTGCCAGAGTTGTGAGCTCATCGATGACGTGCACCACATCCTGGCAGAATGTGTTCGAAGCGAAGATATTAGATCTCGGCTTAATGCTACTGGTTCGTTCCACACTGGTTTGTACAATTCGTTATTGTCTGACCCGATTTCGAAAGATGCTAAAGAATTGTACAAAATTAATATAAGCTATTCTTAAGTTTATTGTAATTCTTATTGTTATATAGTTGTATGTTACTTAGGCGATATAGTCGCGCAGGCGACTAAGCCTTCATTAAAAATAATAACAATATTAAAATTATAGCTATCTTAACATGGTTTGAACATACTTATTTGATTTACAAAAATTAGCATCGGGCACATTATTGTTAATAACAAAAATGTCTGGCGATAATAATTTCATGTGTTAGTAGCGTTCCAAAGTTAGTAAAAAACAATACATTAAAAAATTATATAAAAATCAATATTTTTGCCTGTAAAGGTGCGATATGCACTAATAAACGCAACGTTTACAGCCAGGTAGCCCGCACACTGTTCGGAAGAACATAAAGATATATAAAAACTGGCTTATTGAAATTCTTTTTCGAAACCATTACTAGCTCTTAGACAAATAGTTATAGGTAAGTGACATTTGACGCGTCGTGTTCATATCTTTTTAATATTTATATTTTTCTTCAATACAATGGAGTGTGAAAAAGTTTTAATACAAGTTGAAAATAGTTATGATATCATTCAGTGTTTAATTTATCATTATTTATTTAATGAATACATTATATCGTTTAATTTACAATTTAACTCTATAATCTTGATATTTTATAATGTAAACTATACTCACTGTATAGTAAACGTCTACAAAAAAGGGAAAGGAACTGCGTTAGAAACTGGGTGTCCATAGACCTCTAAAGCTTTTTTTCACATTACCGCCAATATATGTAGGTTGCTACGAACGGGTTTGTAGCCTTACTTTAAAAGATTTCTCACAAACCATCTGGGTTTGAGTGAGTCCCTTGATAGTTTGGATTCACAATTGGAAATTGATGGTGTGGCTGTAATAAGGTTTTAGGTATATTAAAATTTTTCACGTTTAAAAATACAATTGACACCAGTTATAACCGATTTGGTGCAGACGAAGTTGCACGGGTCAGCTAGTTATACATAAATGCCAACTTTCATGAAGATCGGTTGAGCAGTTTCGGAGTTAATCGTGAACAAACATCCTTTTCCATTATCATCAATACTGGATTTTATATATTTAGATAACACAGTATTAGTATAGTAGATCCGTGCCCACTCCGCTTGGCGGTAAACATTTTTACTTGTGATCAAATTATGAGTGTAATTCGGTTAGTACTGAGTGCTATGTATTTTGATAAAAAGATAATATGACCAATAAACATGACTTAAGGATTTAAATATTTTTTTTAGTATAAAAAACTACTTTTTGTGACTTAAATATAAAAGTTAGACATGCTGTCGCTGACTTTCTTGTAGGCATTACCAAACTCTACAACTTTTCTCTAGAACTCAATCATATATCTCTCATCGTTAAGGCAGCGTTCATAAGAAACGTTTTCGTTCGACCGTTATTTCTCCTACTTAGTTTGCAAATCCGACTACCACAATATAATCTTTTCATTTTTCGGGTTAATATATAGCCTATGATACTCACAAATAACGTGGCTTTCTATAGGTATCGAATTTTCAAAATCGGTTTAGTAGTTTCTGAGATTACCTACCCCCTACAAACTCACAAACTTTACCTCTTTGTAATATTAGTATAGATAAATGTATATATTGTGAGTATTTAATTATCACCGTTATTTATTTACATAAAGACATTGATATTCACCAGTTATCACTTCTATCGAGTGGTCATAAGCACACATCCACTCTTTTAATATATCACAGAAATTTTCGCACCAAATTAGTAAATCTTAATATTTGTAAAATTGCTTGTAATTTTATACCCATGGGGACGTTACAATAAAAAGAGCAATAGTTCTGACGTGTGCCGCCAACTCTTTCGAATATACCGCCTATTATAAATTACATTATAATTTTCAACATTCAGTGACCAGCGAAAAACTGTATTAGGGAGCCACATGATTGTGATTTAAACGGGCTAACCCCCGTTTAAGGGCGGCGTCGGAGTCATCCATCATATGCTTTACATATGTTTGAATAAAGCTCGTGGGAAAAGGATTTCCTCTCAGAAGTCAAAGCGGCATTCAACGATTCGACATTAGCATGGTGACCATATTTTTTTACGGAAAAAAGGATTTTACGTGACTTAAATTATTCATTTTAAAACTATTTTATTAATAAATCAATCAATGGTCGTTCATTGCTGAAGGGATTCGTATTTCTTTGAATTTAGACAATATAAATACTAATAACCAAGTAATTTTGTTATATTTTAGTTTATCCATGTTTAGAATTTTCTGTAACATATAATTTCTTTAACAGTTACATACTCAATATAAAATATAGAATGTAGGTTTTGCAGGAAATATGTAATAATTTACCCTTTGTAAATGATCATTAATTTATTGTGTTTTTCAAAATCATTTATCCGTTATCTCAGTGGGAGTTAAAAATACTACCAATTACTATAAAGTCATTGAATACATATAAATTAAACTAGTAACCAAAATATATATAGATAATTGAACTTTTTTAATCTCCGAATATTAAGTAGGTAGTTGTAATGATAATAAACATAATATTCAAATTTTCTTCTAAAATTATATCAGTGGTTCCCAAAGTTCACTGAGTTTAGATTCACCTAATAAAAACTTCCACATTCGGGAATCACCTCTTGATTTTCATTAAGAAAAAAAGGGGCAAACCATATAAAATTATAAATGGAAGTCTGTTCAAAGAAGAAGAAAAAATTGTCAGTTTCGATCGAAAATTGTAATACCTTAATACAGAGAGTGCTATTTTTAATGACAAATATGCATTTGTTTTCTGTTGTTTAGCATTATAGCTTTAGCGTCAACTTTGTTTTTCTTACTTTTAATATCAATGAGTTCGATATGTCCAATTAATTTCGCTGTTTAATTTAATTTCTTATCACCCTATTTTATCCTACCCAATATTCGCTCGCGATGCAAATTTTAGAAAATGACGTACTATACAATTAATAACATAACAAAACTATCCCATATAACGCCAATACATGGTGTTCGTACAATACAAATAGCGGATTAGGGCAGTTTGGCAAACAAGGCGTCGCCAGCGTGTGCTTGCGCCCTTACAGCTAATGCCGTATTAATGTCTATTACTTTGTTCTGGGACTAGCGTCGACGATATATTTAGATTTATTTAGTTAATACGACGACATAATCCATCGACTTTCGCACGAGAGGCGATAGTTACATACAAAATACGAGTCAAGTGTTTCTTTGAATGTTGATTACTGTGAATCATAATATTTGTTTCCCTGATTCGAATAAAATCGGCTGAGTGCCTTAAGCGCTCACCTTAGTAGTCCGGTGAAGCTGTTAAGACCTTGCTAGGCCAATAACGTAGTCAGTTCAAAAGAAAAAAATGTTTCCCTGACACACATTTTTTTGATACGAAGTAACGACTACTTTTTCTTGTTATATCATAGGAGGCAAACGAAAAGGTGGGTCACCTGATGTTAAGTGATCACCACCGTCCATAGACACTTGCAACACCAGGGGAGTCGCTAGTGCGTTGCCAACCTATGTTTGGAGGAGGGGAAGCAGGGAAGGGGGAGGGGGAAGGGTGGTGGGTATCCGGCGCTCTCTTTGACTGAACGAAACGCAACAATACAAGCACTGTTACTTCACGTCGGTGTTTCTGTGGGTCGGGTAGTACTACCCCGGGAGAGCAGACCCATTCACACTGAAACCAGTAATAGCTTCAGCGTGGCTCTACGACCTCTTATTTTATTATCTATCATAATATATATCATAATTTACTTTGTAGTGAAAGACTCAATCTACATCTATAAGACGACACAAATCTTTATAAATGTGAATCATATATGATAGTAGTTTATGATCTATAATAGTTGTTATATTGAATATATGTAACACAGTTCTGGAATCGTCTTGTATAAGTTTTAAAAGCCTTGGAACATACTAACATTGGACAGCAATGGTAACAAACAAAAAAAATCTTAACTATACAAATTAAATGGTAATAATGAGGATCATTCCATGTTTCACACTCACTAAGAAAAATAACAGTTTTTTAGGTAATAGTGTGTAGGGTTTACAACAAAGTCCCAAAAATACATTACCAAATTGCCGAACTGTAAAGCGGGTTTTGTTGTCAAAAGGCTTATTTATTATATAAGGGTGAATAAATGTGTGAACGACGGTGCTGGCTGGAATTAACACTATCTGTGTATTCGCTTAAACATTTTATATTTAATTTATTTTTATATAATTATGTACGTTAAAAAGGTAAGCCCGATAGAGTTTGTTACCGGTTTCTCGATGACTAGGTTGTTTCCCGAGCCTGTGATAATTTAAAGGTTCATAAAAGCATTCTTGGGGCCTAAATTGAATAAAGCATTTTTGATTTGAGTTGATTTGGAGTCACATCATAGAAAACATGTGACATTAGAAGCTGCTGTCGACCGTCCATAACTTAAAATAATCCAGATTATTTTCAATTGTCTAATATCGTTGAAATGATGCTTTTTAATTCAATAATAAGACAACATGAACTAGTCGTTAATTTAAATGAATCCAACATTCATTTCGCTTTAAATTATAATATAACAACGTAATAACAATTGAATATAGCCTAGTGCCACCTAGTGGATTTTTATAGTAAAATAAATAGGGTAAAAGCCTTCTCCATGAAAAAGACACTTAAGAATACCAAATTTCATGATGATCGGTCAAATGATGTTGGAATTAATCGATCTTAAATATACCAACACCCATATAAATACATAAATAGTTTCCAAAAACTACTAATAAATACATCTCATAAAATTTTGAAATATCTTTCTCCACATAGTAATAACACACGTCGCAACACAAAGCGATCTCATTACCAGAGTTTCACTTTACACTTCCTGTTCATTCGTGTGCAATCTGTAGTGTGCAAATCCGTTAATCTTATTTTCGCGGGAGTTGGCTCGCACGTGGCGCCACGTGGCGCGAAATCAAACTAATCTCCGCGCCGTACGCGTCGGTGGCCGGAGCGCGTGCGCTTCCCCGATAACGTTAAGGAACGCCATTCATTCCCGTTCTTTTGTCGCAAACAATCACTTATTTATTTATGATATTTCATACTAGACAACCTGCCACCCTTGTGACATAATACCTACTTAACTTGGCTAAAACTCGCTTAGGGTGCTGTAGAATTTGAGCGTATTAGTCTGTATATTCTTCAGGATTAGAGAGAGAGTGATTTTCTAGAAAACTGTAACTAAAAAAAATTGGGAGCCGTCGCGATCAGCCTGGCAGATGTAAAACATCGCAATTATTTTGTAAATAATAACAACAATAAGCAATAACATGGCAAAATAAAATATAATATTAAGAATTGTTTTCGAGAATAAGACGACTGTTTAGTTTAGAGTGGTAGAGCCACGCTGAAGCTATTATTGGTTTCAGCACGAATGGGTCGGTTCGCCCGGGGTAGTACCACCCTCTCACAGAAAACCTACGTGAAGTAACAGTGCTTGCATTGTTGCGTTTCGTTCGGTCAGTGAGAGAGCCGAAAGACCACCTGCTTCCGCTCCCCACTCCTTCCCGTCCCTCAAATACAGGCTAGCAACGCACTTGCAACTCCCCTGGTATTGCTAGTGTCTATGGACGGTGGTGATCACTTAGCATCAGGTGACCAACATGTTCGTTTGCCTGCTACGATATAAAAAAAATAAAATACAAAAAATCTATATAATATAGCATCACCACGCCAACAGTCCCGCCGCTATGGATATTTCAACCAAAGCGATGAAGTTTGTGCGCAGTAAACAATTGGTAACTGAATATCTATATGTTCTTTATTAATCACTGTGACTTATGGTGGCCAATAATCGATAGTAAACCTTGAGTAAACGGCATCATCGCTTTATTTCCTGAACATGTTGAGTTAATTCGATGCCTCTTTAGAGAACTTATTACTTGAAAGTAACATTTTGATAATTATATAATTCACATTCAGAGGTCTGCTGTAATATGTTGAGTAAATGGCTCACAAGCCATTTACTCGACACCTGCTGGATAGATTTCGGCCAATCTTTTTTAGTTTTAATACTTACAAACATGGTCACACAATTTCACGATATAACATTACGTTATTCTTTTTCTAAGAAGCTGCGGTTTTATAAGCACTACGTTTTCAGCGATGTGTTTTCTTTCCGTGAAGACGTGGGACAAGTGGTGCAGTGCTTATATTTTTGCTTTTGCACACAAAATATATTGTTAAGATGATAAATGACGCAGATAAAGTTGCGGGTATCAGCTAGTCATCAATTAATAGTTTATTGAAACGTATATATTTTTTGTTTTAACTTTCTTAATAAAAAATATGACACAATTTCAAATTCCCAATCTTGTAATTAAATAAAAGATCTCCAACAACGCGAATTTATTTACAGAATTCACAAATAGGTAGGAACATTATGTTTTATGATTTCTATATCCTTCAATTGTTTTATTAAATTAATGTGACTAAATTCTATTCCATACTAAAATTATATGTAATGACGTTTTCTTAGTAATATAACTCCGTCTGTACCAATCATGTAAAACCAGCTTGAGTATATCTGACGTGATTCAATACATATACTGTGAGTAGACTATATCAAATATAGTGTTCACAACTTGAAACGTGACTGTTATCGTACCGGCAACATTTATGCCATGGGTCATAATTATCCTACTTATCAAAATAATATAGATATATAATTAATAGAAACATCTTATTAAACCTTTTAATGTAACCGTAATGTTGTTGTCTCTGCAAATGTTTTGTACCTTATAATTTGTAAGTTTTGAAATTTAAAAAACTTATTTCTACTATATATTTCAGGTACGGCATGGACCTAAACCATTTTGCCAAGCCCCTTAAGACCCACACTGGTACCAACGTTTTAAATAGTTTAGACAAAATGCAGTGGTACCTTGTTAACGTTTCGAATTGATAAATAAAAGATGAAACGTAAGAGATAAATAAAACCAAATATTTTGTCTCACTATAATCTAATTACTTGTACGCCAACATTCGTACATAAAATGCGCACGAATAAAGTAAAATCTACATGCATATCAATAATAAGGTGTGATTATCTTATTATTTACGTTCAATATTAATGTGCTATGATACATGGTACATAGGCACCAAATTATAATATTATGAGTTAATTATCTTAAGAATGCGAATCTAATTTATATATGGGTCTTGTAATACATACAAGAGTTTTAGATACCGGACCAATAAACCCGGTATAACTATCGCTAAAAGTAGCTTTAAAAAAGTTTATAAAGTCATTCAATAATATTTTGTTCGATTAAATGGTTTTTATAGACAATAATCTAATTCTATAGGATAATGACAATGAGAATGGACAAATTAAAGGTTATTTATACACGAGGCACTTGTATACAAATAATAAACAGTATATGATTAGGTTTGTTGGTTGAAATTTCAAATTATCAAATATTTTTTTCATTATTGCAAAAATATTATACCTAATAAAACAATAACAATTGCTATTGTTCATATCATGATAATAATTCAGATTTATTAATTGTTTTACCATAAGGTCTCATTAATAATATAGTTTCGAAAAAAGAAACAACTAACCGTCAATTGTTATATCGACCAAATGTTTTTAGTACAAAACCCTTAAAATAATACACATAACCACAAATTGGCAAATTAGTACGCTTAACATCGTCTAATATGATAAACTTAATCTACAACTGTTTTAAAATCTGCCGCGCAATTTATAAACACAGTAAAGAACTAAAGAAATAGTGTCTGGTAAGTATGAATTCTGTCAGTTTCGAATTAGTCTCACAAATATACCTCATAACATTTTGTTCTTCAGCTACTGAAAAACTACACAATACAATGCAATATGATTAGTGATTATTATTATGCAAATGTAATGGTATGATTTAAGTTTAGGTTCCTCATTCTACTTTTACTCCAACGATGACTATGATGAATAGTTTCTTTTACGTGTTTTTGCTTTTTAACATTATAAATATGAACATATACATGGAACTAATTAAAATATCTGAATAAAAATCTTAAATTCACTAATCAAATATTTTGTATACCAATCAAAATGTATAGCGACATTTTATACACCTCCTCCTGGGTAATGACATTCACTGTATAAATAGTTAGCAACATCGTATTTAAGTAGCAACACTGAAAACATTATTGTCAAATTATTATTTTACTTTATTGAAACAATATACAAATAATCAGCTATCTAACTTGTGTAGATAAAGCTTTTGTTATTAATGTGAATCATATATAAATATTATTTCAACAACAAGTTTATTTTATTTTAAATAATGGGTGAAGAAGACGAATATGATTGCGTGAATAAAACACAATTGAAACTAAAAGATAATTCTGGTATCAAGAAGAAAAAGAAAAAGAAGAGCAACAAAGAGACTGAGAAATTAATTGAAAATGATGTGAAACAACAAATTAAACAGCAGAGTAACCCTGATCCGCGAACTAAAGCTGAATTGGCATTTCAAAAAATGCAAGAAAAAATGGTAAGGCAATGTCAACATGTTACCTTTACTTGGAAATAAAACGTATTTTTTTTATTTGATAAATAGTAATAATAACCTTAAATGCCATGAATTCAATAGATCATTTTTAATGAACGCCTCAAATGACATAATAATTTTATAAAATGATTGACTCATCATTTTATTTATACGTAAATGTTGTAGCAGATGAATTTATAAACAAAAATATTGCTGAGTCTACTCAGTGCAAACCATAAAATAAATATAAGAAACACATTATTGCGATGACTATTATTATTGGTCAAAAGGTAGATCAATATGTGAATCACGGTGATGTCTGAAAATAACACCTGAGAGAGATCTGTACATTCAATAAAAACAATAATTACAATTACAATGACTTGTTATAAAAAAAAATATATAGGTACGATAAGAAGTTTGCCTTTCGTGCAGGTTCATCTTGAAATATGGGTGCAATGTAAAATAGTTTTGACGTCTATATTCACTTTCTCATGGAGTACATTGAATAAAATATATTTGATTTTGATGCATGCAAAGTCAAATGTGAAAAACTAATATTTCTTTTATATTTTCAGCAAAAACAAAGAATCCAACAAAAGGCTGAAATGACACATAAACAGAGAGTGGAGAAATTTAATCAACACCTAGACAGTTTAACTGAACATTTCGACATACCTAAAGTTTCTTGGACAAAGTGAACAACTATTTATTATTGTATCA
This sequence comes from Antheraea yamamai, assembly GCA_036509395.1. Lineage (NCBI taxonomy): Eukaryota > Metazoa > Arthropoda > Insecta > Lepidoptera > Saturniidae > Antheraea > Antheraea yamamai. Next base: position 6,564,519 of record AP028445.1, read on the forward strand.
TTACCTGTTCATAATATTAAAAAAATACATGTATAAAGTAGGCTGTAAGAAACAAGAAACATGCAAATAAATATATTAGAAAATCATGAATCTTTCATTATAGATTATGTAGATTTAACTCTAGTAGTATAAGGGATGATTCAACATTTATAGTAAACCATCTTCTACCCGCGACTCTGTCTGTGTGGAATAGTTACTTTGGCCTAACACAAACTTTTTAAATAATACATATGTTAACCCCAATTTATAAACAATTTTCACGTGCTCCTCTCCTATTTGGTATTAGCGTGGTGATATAAAGCCTTCTTCAATAAATGAGCCATCTAACACTGAAAGAAATTTGCATATTCATAGCTAACAAACTCTTTGGTTATATAATAGTAATATAGATCGATTTATATACTTTAGACATATATACATTCTCAAAGACAATGTAATATTTTGTACATTTCTGATGAACCTACCTATAACTAGATATTATTTTAATCCTCACATTCTATTCCTGTAAAATATGAAAACCCATCCTGGGCGTGAAGCCACCATTGTCAGTCTTTACAAATTAGTTAACATATTACAGTAACTCTTGAATTACCTGTGAATAATTTGTTCCGAATTGGCTTCACCTCAGCCATCTACTCTCATTATACTAATATACTCTTATATTTTCTGAGTTTCTTAAATATTATTTTTATTTCATTATTGGTCATGAAATGAATTCATTCATTAATATGGGTGCATCATTAAGTCAAACAACACTCAATATTTTAGTAAAAATTATTTTATTTATACAATTTATAAACATATAACATAAAGGTATTCGGACGGAATATGTTGAACTTAATCTTACTAGTTAAAATACACAAATCATGAGATTTAAAATTAGTAGTCGTCAAAAACATCACATTTGAAAGATAAAAGTTGGATGCCTGTAATATCCTTAACATCTTAATAATAATTGTATAAAAATATATTGTATAAAAGTTTTTAAAGCATAAGTATTTAAAATATTCGATTTTAATCAAAGATGCCAAGATTATGTTCCTAAATCACAAAGTGGAATAATTGAAAACTCTTTATATGTAAATAATAAATATATAAAAACAAAATAAAACGATTACTATGGAATATGTCAAACTTTATACTAAGTCTTAATTACTATCAAATACATTTTGCTAAGACATAATCATTTCAAAACATAACTGTCTATGTTGCGTTTGCAAGAGGACAAAGTAGAAATGTAAATGCTGAAATGTATCAATAATAATATTGTGAATGGAATATATTTTAAAACTACCACACAGACATTTATATCTTATTCTCAGTGTATACTAATAGATTGTTAAGTAATATTATTTTGATTACTAATATTACATTTTTTTACCCCAAAGTGTACATTCTACACTCTTAAATAATCTAAGGCACTATTATAAGAATGTCATAAATGACATCATGATCACTAACGTTAACCAACACTATAACCTGATGTCCTCAGCAGGGACACAAACAACTACATTATTTCAAGCTACTAAGTTTATCCAATATTAAAAATAACATTTCAAATTCCTAAACATTCTTTATAGTGAAATAAAAACACTACATGAATATAATAACCTAACATATATTGTCAATATCATACTGAATGAATTACTTTTTTTAGACTGAGACAGATTTTTTTTATTTACGACTATAAACTGATTTCATTAAGAGATGACACTAACTTTAACATGAGATTCTTGAACTGATTCTAACCTTAATACTAATTAACCTTATGATTTCATGATTGGACCAGAAGTGAGGGTTGACTATTTAATCAATAAATAATTCAATCCTATAAAAAAATTGTATTGAAATAGATCAAATGTAAGATTACTTATAACGAAAAATAATATAAAACACGAATTATAATATAAGTACAAAATAGTAAACAGGTAAAAACTCATTAACGAAGTGGTAATACATGCTCAAGTACAAGTGCCACATTATTACAGCAACAACAACACAAGCACAAGCAACACATTTAATGTGCAGATGTAATTTTTTCAAAAATATTTTAAATTTTCTACGTTTTTTTTTCTATTTGAATGACTCTACACGTGCACTGCACTTATCAGGTGCTATGCTACTAATTTCCTGTATAAAGAATAGTAATGTCATAATATAAATCGTAGTATTCGATGTAAAGTAAAAAAATATTAAAATTAAAAGCTGCCCTACCCAAGAGTAACTCATTGCAGGAAATACAGTAGAACCTCTGTAAGTCGAACTCCTAGGGAGACGCCAAAAAATTCGAGTTATAGAACTTTTGACTTATAAAGGATTTCGACTTAGGTGGATTTTGCAAGGAAATATTCAACTGTTAGAGATTAAGATTCATTCTGATTAATTTTGAGTTAATATTGTTGGTTATTCTTAAAGTCGGTAACTTAGTTTTCTTCGAACTATACTGATAATTAGTTTCAAATAATCGAGTTAGTAGATTGTAAAATCAAACATTACCATGTCCAAGATACAGAGGTCCAATTTTTTTTTTTTATTTATGGCGGGAAAATATGTACCGGTACGGCTTCTAGAGACAGTGTATTTCGACTTATAAAGGTTGAAAATTGGAGTATTACAGCGTTTGAGGTTTGAGATGACAAAAGATTGATTAGAGTTTTGGATGTTTTCGACTTAAAGAGGTTCTATCGCTGTTCCATATATGTCAATTATATACGATAAAATCTTTAAAAAAATATATTGCCATTTCACTGTAAATGACTTACAATTATAAACATTAATATACATTTATGTTCTGTAACGAGTCTTATGCGGTGGGCATATAAGAAACATGAATGAAGTGTTTTTCAAAGCACATAATAATATTTATAAACGTATTTATACATACATATTCAATAAACTGATCTAAATAATAATAAAATAGCCCACAGTCTTTATTTTGTGCTATATTCCAATGTATATTAAAGGAATTATTAAAGCATTCATTAATTTCTGTGTCATTGTATTAGATAAGTCATTGTTGCCATAAGTAAAGTTGCAAAACTAATACTTAACGAGCTAGCACTGTTTGGTCCCCAGAAAGAAAATGTTAGAATTTTTATATAGTTTTCCTTAGTACTCCACGGGTCACTGCCATCATCGAAATGCATCGGGCAACGATCGCGTTCTCTTTCATACTCTTCCATCTCTATCGCGACTGCAGCGCCCTCTGTGTAATTCCATGAAGCTACCTCCTGCGTCAGATCACAGTACGGGCCCAAAGCTTGAGACATTAACACTCTGAAATTATATATCAGGTGCTATGGAATTTTTTTCTGTATAAAAAAACAATGAGAATACCATAATATCTATTCTACAACTCTATATACGAGTGCTCGTCCAGTGGTCACACTACGACCATAGAGAAAAAAAACTTTTTCAATTTTTTTATTGGTATCATTAAAGCACCTCAATAGCTACTAAAAAAAAGAAATGAAGAAAATCGAATGATATGCAGATGTACTAAAATACGTAATAAAATATTGCAACAACAAATTACGTTGCACAGTGGCAGCAAGCCTTACTATTGAACCTAGAGATCGCAGAGTCAAATTAACTTTACTCATAATGAAAATATTTCTACATGTAAACGTTAACCCTTGGATTGTCTAAAACCGTAAGTGTTGAAGTTTCATACCACCGAATGTAGAACTCATGAGGCACAGGCCAATAGATTGTTGGCAGAATACGTTTAAAAAAAATACCGTACTTGTTACAAAATTTGAAAAACTTGAACAATAAATGATGTAATATAAAATTATAATTAAAAACTGGCTCGATATTTAAAAATCAGCCATTTCGAGATGAAGGTCTTAAAAAATCAGTGGAGGAGTTAAATATGTGTATGTATTTTACTTTGGAATTAAGTGGCTGTGTGAGAAATTGTAACTTATACTTATACTTATATATTATTATTGAAAAAAAAATATTATTTATAATTACCTGTTCAGATCAGCTCTTTGATACACCCAACATCTGTATTTTGAGAACGGATCCAACTCATCATAAGTAATTAGATAGGATTTTAAATTTTCTTTCCAAAATCCTATACATTTCATCTTATAATCGGGGTCGCTGTATATATCCACAGGTCTACCTAAATGGTCCACTGTGAGACAATAGTTTTCCTTAATCTGTATCGTTTTCTGGTCAATATCACATACAGAAAAATCGCTTATATTACTTTTACAATACAAATTCGGTCTGGGGCTTAAAGTGACACCTCCGAGTATTCTCGTTTCAAATTTCACATCTCCTTTCTGTGTGAAATTGAACTTGCCAGCGACAGGACAACGTATAGCCGTTGGATTTTTCTTTAAAAATATATTGTATCGCCAACTTTGTTCATTTGAGAATTGAACCCATGAACACACTGTGTGGAAATTGCTTTGTATCATAGCTAAGCCTTTACGAAATCTGAAAAGAATAGTATAATTACTCAAAAAAACATGAAACACCAATTTATTAAGTCGTGGGTTTGCAGAGTTATTATGCACATACCTTCCTTCGGGAAGAGGCCTATGACCCTGCAGTGAGTCTCTTACAGGTTGATGATGAATATAAATAATATAATGGCAGTACAATAACCAGTTGAACCACCATTAAAGCAACGAAAAGCAGTTGTCCAAAAATTTATATAATCTTAATTGATTTTCCAGCAATATGAAGTTAATAATTTATAGAACAATATATCAGAAAAGGCTGTTAATAGTATTAAATTCCATTATATATTTATACATTAAATACTATATTTTAAAACTATACATTTTAGACATTTGTAACATAATATTGATTCCGTTACAAAATTTTCCTTACCATATCCCAAAAATTTAATTACAAAGAAAGTCTATGAATAACATACAGATACACTTTTTTTTCTATGAAAACGTAACTCAAGGTAATTAAATTCAGTACCTTATGACATTATGGTGCCGAGGTATGAAATCGAAACAAATATAGTCCTTTTGACATCCGTCAACAGTGAGACGAGCCATCATAATTCTGTTATCCCTCTGTTCTCTGTAAATATGTTTATGTTACTATAAAATAATTAGTTGTAAAGTACAAAAGTATAATCAATTAAAATGTTGTGTAAAAATTTTATATGTAAGTGTGAAATAAATGAGTAGAACTATGTTGAACATTAAGTTTTTAATTATCATAATACCAATCTTAATCTATTTAGACTGTTTTGCAAAATCTGCCATAATAGTAAAATTTGTTCAATGCGTTACAATTTTTATGGTTCTTACTCTTCTTACCTTCTATAGTTTTTAGTAAAAGCAAATTTGTGTAATATAGTTTTTCTTGTCAGATTACAGAGTAAAAATATAAAATCTATGCAAATATAGTGATGGAGGTACTGGTGCTAGATTACGGGATAAATTTCGATCAGTTTTTCTTTTAATTTTATTTCATAATTTAACATAAAGTTTAAAGGAACTACAATTTTAAGAACTTGACTTTCAGTTATGTGTGAAGTGGGGTAATCGATGTGGGCGTATACGGGGAGAGGTTAAACAAGCAGATAACATTATTTAACTCTGTACATAAAATGTTTTGTAAAGATAATAAACAATGCAGTAAGTCACGGGTATCAGCTAGTATCATATAAGTAAACAAATTCTTACCTGCACACATATATAGTTCGCCTAAATCGACCTTCATCAGGGTAGTATGTCTCTATGATATGGGTCTCGTTGATGAATACATCAGCATCAATGTTAGCTGTATTAATCCAGTCCCCTGTGAAGTTTTGTGGTAACCGACAACCCGGTTCAACAATTTCAGACTAGTTGAAAAATAAAAACAGTAGATATTAAGTCCTCATCCAAGTTCTTAGTTAAAAGGTTTTCCTCTTATGCCTATGTATAAGTAAACCTCAACTTTACAGATTTTCTTTAACAGAACATGAGTATACTATTACACATCATATTCATGAAATTTACATTACAATCTATGATTAATGAGGACCATGAAGAACGACTTTTTCCTTCAAAGAAAAACTATAAAATATAATATTGTACATGTTTGTTACACATCTTTTTACGAGCTGCACAAAAAATATATAATTCCAAAACGCTCAGGAAATTGACATTTCAAAGTTGTCTCAAGACAAGCCAAACAAAATCGTTGTATTAATATGGTGACTTATATATGCGTACAAAAAACAACACACACATTTACTACCTTATTGCTCTGACTATTTTAACCAAACCATAGGGTTCTAAAAATAACGCGTTTCGAAATGTTATCCCGCCTTTAAGGGCCTTAATCAAACTATGAAAGCCTTCCAGACATTTCCATCCTTCGTTCTATTAGGTATATAAGCATGCTACAGGACAACCGAAACCAGTCCTATTCTAGACATGGAAGCAAATGCGAGGAGAAACTAAAAGAAGAAATCTATAAGCAAATTACAATCACATAATAATGTAAGTCGTAAGTACAACCATAAGGTTACAGTGTGATAATAAATTTGTTCCATTTTTATCTTTGTAAATAGAATTTCTTTTAATGAAAAATTTTAATTTCTCCTGGACGTAATAATAGTTTACCTAGTAAATTTATAATAAATATTGAAAAACATGGTCACGTAGGCATTTGTATATGCTTTCTTAATTCTTATAAACTATGCAACGGATTTAATGCAATTTTCACTACCATTCAAGAATTTTCTTCTTCTACTTATGAGATTTGGTACATATAAATAATTAAGTAGTACAATTAAAGATACATATAGAAAATTCTGCGATGGTATATGTATATATAGTATATCTATCTCCTCTCTCCTAAAGTAATCATTCTTTTATATATTGACCTATTATTAAAAAATAGTTTGACATCTGCTACGCTATTCTGACTAAAATACAGTGACGAAACTTTTTACATAGAAAGTACGTAATTACGTAGAAATTAGTTCAATTTGGTTGGTTTACCACAAAACCATTTACTTTTTCTATTCCCTGCGTAAAACTGTTTATAACGGAAAAAAATGCTCGGTCTCTTGAAATTCGTTATAAAAGTTTACACTAGTATATTAATCCTTGTCCAATTAAATACTTTGCTTACGTTGAGAATTAGATCAAATTAATGTAGATCAAAATAACCCTTTACAACATATAATTTTAATAAATATCTTACAAGTTAATTACGTACAACAGAAAAAACTTATTTGTGTGAAAATTATGTATTATGTAACTTCTATGACTTAGATGAACTGTGATTATCAAAGTGCCGAAAAATCGATCTAAACCGTTTATAGCAGCTCAAGCTGCGGTTCGCCGTGTCTTAATAGTTAGCCCACCCGATTATACTTTGTTTTCAATTATTTTACATTTCGTGACCATCAGAAAAATTATGAGCACGCTGAATAAATTAAATATATACCAAATAACCCGACCGCAATGCGTTCCTTATGATATAAGTGTTATAACAGGTTTGTTTTATTGGACAACCATTTTTCACTACATTAATACGTTGTTAATTTGAAATTACGTTTTTTTATTTAATATCTAATTATTTGTAGTTTGCGGCCCACGACACGATGAGTGAAAAGTGTTTGTGGCCCGTTTAAAAAAAAGGTTGAGTACCACTGGTTTAGACACTTATGACGCTATACTATGTACATTGCACCCAAGAGAAACAATAATTAGAAATATTGTACTCACCTTAACCGGCGTAACTCTGTAACGTTCTGGAGATTTCTCAACGGTTTTCAAAGTATTGCATTCCGGTGTAATCGATGCACCAATATAAAGGTCATCATCTCTGTTCTTCAAAAAACATCTATACTTTTCATCTTTACGAGATTCTTTCGTGTTTGCAACGGCAAAAAAATGATTTTTGTCCACAAACCAATGGCCTGAAAATATTTACTTTCTTTAGACCAGATTATGAAAAAAAAAAATACTGTAACATTATACAAAAGAACCTCTGTAAGTAGAAATTCAGCGAAGACTCCAAAAAATTCGATTTATTAAGAGATTCAATGTTATAAATTTTGAATCTATTTTTTTTATTAATTCTTAGTCTGCAATTTATTTTTCTCTATGTCATAGTAATAATTCGTTTGAAATGATCAATTTTAATAGGTTGTAAAATTAAACATGCTATATTCGAGATACACAGGTCCGATTTATTTCTTATGAGTTATGTTAAATTATTTATTAGAAAGTTATGTACGAATTGAATTTTTAGGCAACTCACTAATTATTTAGACATCTATAGTGTTGAAATTTCAGTAATGGAGATTTTGGGGCTTGAAGATAATAAGACATTTTTTCGAGTTGTGATGGTTTGAACATATCGAGATTCGACTTAAAGAGGTTCTAGGATCTTTTTTTTTATTAAATCTTTGGCCTCTGTGGAATATTCCTCAATTCTGCCAGTGTTATGTACATTAAGATCAACTACAACGATAATACAACAACAAAAGATTTGAAGATGATTTCAACTAACACCATTTATGTCTAACATAGAACAAAAGGACAATACACCATTGTGATTAGTAAGTTCCTGAATATATACCATATACGTATACATATATATCTAGTACAGGTAAGTATAATGCAACAATTAATTAGAGCTTGATTTTATTCATATTAATATATTTACACATAAGGGTAATAAAAGGAGTGACGGAGAGAAATTCAGTAATATAGAACATTAATAACAGCAATTAACAGATACCTGTTACCTACACTGTTATTTTATTTAATAGAAATATTCTAATTTATTTTAATGTTAAAATAATTTAAAGTGCATAATGAACCTTAAGAATTTTTTAAACAGTCTGGACTATATAGAAGTATTTGTAAAGCAATATGATAGACATCCATAGGTTTTATGGTGGCAATCTATTTAAAATTTAACATTAAGACTTACCGATGGACAATGCCTAGCCTAACCCAGTGGATCCAGAACACATTTCGTACAGGAGATCTTTACGTAATAATAGCTGACTTCGTTTGTGTTATTTACTATCTTAACTTTTAAGACAAAAAACTTTTAAAATATGCTTTGAAAGTTGACTTCAACAAAGTTTTAAAGAAATTTTAAAAGAAAAATAACTTTGGTCTTTGTAGTGTTTACAAAAGTCATAATTTCTTAAAATTGCAATGAATATAAGTGATGACGAAAATATATCCAGTAATTTTTCCGGCAGACCTCTATTATTTTATAACTCTTTATAAGGAATTGAAAGTGACCGAACATTTTTTTTTAGTTTTGTGGTAAACCAACCAAATTAAACTAATTTCTAGGTTATAAAAAGTTTTTCGTTATAACGAGCGACGTTATATATAGTTAACACTGTACAAGATAAGAAGATACATAAGTACTAATCAAAGGACCACAGCTATTAACCATATAACTTTCTATAGGGTGTTTTGGTGGTATCTTGGTTTATTATATCTGGATTTCATATTTTATATAGAACCAGGTGTTATTCGATTCTATATTTTGTACAAGTGCAAGAAAAGTGGACGGGTAATAATATCAGGAGCATAACTCCATGGAATGTTCCAACTAGGGGGCCATCTTGTTAGTACAATAACATTATCGCAAGATGCTTATAATATTATTACCTACTCAACAATGGCAGTAATAATCTAGAGGATTGGTTGTCAAAATACAATTTTAAAAGAAGAAAAGTTTCTATAATGGAGGACTTTTAATCCATATAATTAAATCAGATTAAAGGGTTTTACATATTACTTCTCAATGTTATAATGTTTGAAATTAAAGGCAGAAAACAGAGATCAAAATGATCATTACATATTTTAAAATTAAATTCACAGACATATTTTCAAAGGGCCCCTAATTGCAGTAGAGCTCTTTTAATTATCTGAGTGTTTCCATTACAAGTTGTGATTAGCATTATCCTACTCTTACGGTGTTATTACAAAAAAGTTAAATACATATTGAACCCTGGCTTTAAAAAGGTCTCATATTAAATGCACCGCGGTCGCTGAATGTTCGCCATCTTGCTCTTTTGTCTCGCTTTGGTTACGTTAGGTTAGACTTGTGAAAAAGAATAACGCGAGCTTGCCTCGGGCGAGCGCGGTGCATTTATTAGGAAACTTTCTTAAACCAAGTATTTAATACGTATTTAACTTTTTTGTAATAACATGGTTAGTGTTTAAGTAATAAACCGGATAATAGTTACCAAAAGTCTCCTGTAATTGCTTAAATTAAAAATATATAGTACCTAAACAACTATACTCGACAACACCGTCAAATGTCTGTGACATTCCAGAACACTTTCTGTAAGTGATGTTGAATTTCTGATTTGTGATCAGAAACTGAGTTCCGGCAGTTTGACAAGATTTTATCTGGGCATCAGGATGGTTACATTCACCAGTGAATCGAAAACGATTCTGATACGCAAACTGCCAAACACCTTCAAGGGATGATCGGCAATTTACCTGAAATATAAAATGTACGATACACCTATATTAAATAGAAAAAAATCCACAATACTTCATCACTTTTTAGATAATACCAGCAGCATTTACATCTTAACAATACATTTTATGTACAAAAGAAAAAAACATAAGCACCACACTAATATCTTAAAACTTTAATAACTGTATGTTAAATGAAGTTGTATGATCTTTTTTGATAAGTACAAGTGTTTAAGAGGTAAAACTAAAAAAAAATTGTCAAAATCTATTCAGTAGTTTTAGTATGACTTGTGCACAATGACAGACACCTATAATTGTTTTCATATAGATTACTAATTATGTATAAAAACATTTAAATTCCACTGATTGGTGACAGAAATGTAAACTTTTCATCCTTAAATATATTATGGTAATTTTAATGCACTTTTCATCTACATATTATTTTTTGTAAAGTTCAATGTAAATGAATTATAAGTAATAATTTTTATTTTTATACTTTATACATAGTAATTGTGCCTCTTTATAATTATATATTGTAATCTTTTTAGTTAGTTGTGTAATATACAAAATATACAAAACCATCTAAGTTTCAATCAGGCTACTCCTACTATAAAAAAAGTCAGACCTAATGGGGATTAATAAGTTCACTTCTGCAGTGTTCGTCACAATATAATTATTGTTATAATAGTTTTTGAAGTTATACTTCTTTAGGCGCATTATGAAAAAATGATGAGAGTGAAATTTTAAGATGCACGCGCATCTGTGACACAAAATTAACAGTATGAAGCTGTCTGCAAACCGGCACTCTGAAGTTAGCTATAGTCAACATTTTGTTTCTTTATATTTCTTTGTATTAAAACTTACAATGTATTAAACACCTTTTGAAGTTATACTTCTTTAGGCGCGTTATGAAAAAATGATGAGAGTGAAATTTTAAGATGCGCGCGCATCTGTGACACAAAATTAACAGTATGAAGCTGTCTGCTTAACCGCTCATTAAGTCTCGAAAAAAAAGCTACCAACAAAATAGAAATTGAACCTCGATATTAGTCGCGCATGTTGGTACGCTCGTCGTTTTTTTTTTTTTTTTCTACAAACGTTGTTTAAGGCGAAAGATAAAATTTTTGAACAGATTGTTATCTTGTTACGCCAAAGAAGTATAACTTCTAACGCGTGTACATAAGTACACACACACTTTTTTTTTTTAAGTGAGACTTCTAATGGTACTTCCTACAAGGTTGCTTAAACGTTTAACGCTACCATGGAGGGGGTATGGAAGCACTGTTGCATTAAACGTTCAACACTCCTGGGGAGGGAGAATAGAAAGAGACTGGACGAGAAAAATAATCAAACATTTCATATCTTACTTTAGTTATCATAATACCATTGTAAATGTTATAGATTTGGATATTTCTCCACTCGAAAATGATAATTCAAAGATGCGATCAATTGTGAATTGTAAGCAATTGTAATAAAGTTTGTACTAAAGAACAATATGATTTCACTAAAAATCAATTTCTACCCATTCCTATTTTCATTTCCACATTACGAAGTTGCACTTATTCGGCGGGAGGGACTCCACGGACTATTTTTTAATTTTTAAACTGGTTTGGCACAATAATTGCACGGTACCTGATGGAAAGTACAGTACAGTCTATATATAACGGCGACTGTCAGTGTTAAATAACATCGGCAGTCATAGCTATCATGCCGACCTGCATAATTGCAAAGAATTATATTTTACACAATATTACATCATTGATGCTGAATAATTAAAGTTTTTCATGTGCTAAAATATTTTAGCTTTAATTATTTGATGCTTTTACACAATTGTACACTTCACGTGTGTGAAATATACAAATCTCATTAGAATTCCAGATACAAGAGATAATGTTGGATATAAAATGTTAGCTCCAATAGTATAACTTACCGGAACATAATTCTCTGAAAAAAGCGTAACAAGATTCTGATCAGGATTTAAACCCCGGCATACTCTTTCTATTGTAGGCTCCTCATCTGGTAGAAGCCCTAAACAGGGTGTTTCTATCTTCTCTAATACATTTACCGTGCGTACAACAAGTTTAACACAGTAATAGCAGTCTGTATACTGGAACACCATTGTGTAGTTGACACGAAAATCAGCTTTTATGTTTACACATACACCTCTAGAAAAAAAAACAGTTCTTGAAATTCGACTACAATTCACTATTCTCGGATTCAGGTATAAAAAGCCAATGAAAAAACATATAATCTAATAATAAAGGACGCTATAATCAATTATTATTTATTTTTTACTAAATTAAAAAGTATATATATGGTTATATATTCACTAATCTTTGCGTAACAAATTGCAGGTAACCACAAATAAAATTTCAATTTTGACCTCATATTTCTCGAAACCCTTAACATGTTCTTTACTGTGTTTATAAATTGCGTGGCAGAATTGCTCATAGTATGCAAGCTCATTCTATTACTACCGTTTCCATACTACAGTCTACATTAATTTACATCTACGAGTACAATTAACATAAATAGTATTGTTTTATGAAATATCAGCTGCTTGAAACAGCATGGCATTTACACAAAAGTGTAGTGGATGCTGATTTCAAACCATTAATTTAGATGTCGGGTGTATTTAGACCAGTATTTATTAAAATAAATTTGAAAATACATTACCAAAAAGATTTTTTTCTTTATTAAGGAATGCACTGAAGAAACAAAAGAAAAAAGAAAAGTATGTAGTGATATTGCTTTTGATAATGCCCAATTAACTAATCTAGTACCCTACAGTTGAATACCTGATAACCAGCATCTCTCAGTGTTCTAATAGATTCAATTTAAGGAGAAGCCATCATATGTTGTATCTAATAACTTTAAACAATATTTTCATATAAGCGATTTAAATAAAGTTGTGATAAATCTCATAATAAAAAATGAAAAAATCATGTGAAGTAGAAGGAAATTCTTAAAGAACATCAAGAAGTCTTTAAAGTTTTTTTATGGAAAGAATTTATACTGAATCGAGAACCTCATTTTTCCGCGCAGAATTTCTTATGGTAGAAGTAGTTATGACTCATAAATAAAATATTCACCTTTTCGTCATTTCGTTTGCATTAATATCAGTAACAGTTTGCCTTCCATTTTCAAACGAGAACCATGTATTTCGAAGTACAAAAGGTATGGTGCATTCCGAAGAAACTGATACCGCTGTAAACAAAATACGTTAAGTTAGGGCGTTACCACCTCGAATTACAAATTTATTTGTAATTGTGTATTGAAGCTTACCTCCAAATAATAATATAGATATTGCTATGAAAACATTTAAACTTAGAGCCATTTTTTACAAATTTCATATACTAGAAAACATCGGAAAGTGGTTATCAAGTTTCAAGTCGGAAAAAATCGCAAACTTTACGAAGTCAACAGTCAACAAATAACTTATCATTTTAACTTTAAAACAGTGTTGCCGTTTAAGAAATAATAATGTATCAAGACGTAAATTAAAAATTCACAAGATTTTGAAAAATACATGATTAAAAAATCCGCCAGAAGTCACTAAATATTTCATGCTAGAAAATATGGTGAAAATACTATACTGCGTATATTTCACTGTGATAAAACGAGCAAAGGCTTTAGTAGGATCAGTTATAATAGGTTTTAGCCACATTATAACTCTTCTTGCTGTTTCCATTCTGGTCTATACTTTTATTTATTTATTTGTACTTTTGAAATTTTACCATAAGCTTTTTTTAAAGAGATTTCCATTTCCACGAATAGATTTTGATATCAATGACGACAATTGAACAAAAAAAACTAAAAAAGACAGGTTTGTTTTACGAAAACGTAACATATTAACTGATTTTTTCTATCTCTTGGCGGTGGTAGTGAATAAATGAAAGTGAAAAACCATATCTGATGTATCATTTTAATAGAGTGAGAGGCACCCAACCGATTAAGCCCCGAGATTAAACGTTATTCTGGTAGGGAAGTTCCAAAAAGAACAATAGAAATTCATGTCTATACCAGTAATTATATTTAAATTAGTGTCAAAATATTTATGTATTTTCAATATTCAATTAGTCGCTAGAATTCGCTATTTTGTTTTAAGTCCCTAGATTGTAAAAAAAAGTCGTTAAACATATCCAAAATCCGCTAGATCTAGCGACAAAGTCGCTAAAACTGCAACAGTCTTTAAAAGTCCTAGACTGTTGTCCTAGATATATTTTATTTGTCTTTGGTTCGTACATCGCAGTGACAAAATAAAAATTGTTCGTAGTAGACACAAATAGTCCAATATAAGCCCCTTGTACCCGAAATCGATGGATTCCATGCAATATGTTCATGTGTCTATATTTTTCTCTTTTTGTTTTTATCAAACTTAATAATAAGCACTAATTGAAAGCCATCGGTATATCCTGTTCATGTACATATATAATATTTCGGCCCAGATAACAGGGTGGTAAAAATCTTATTTCTAATGATGATCCTCGTGAAGATTTTGCATTTCATTGCTAATTTTTTTTTTTTTCGAACTGACTACGCTATTGACCTAGCAAGGTCTTAACAGCTTCACCGGACTACATTTCATTGCTGATAGCACAGAGCATTATAAATATCGTTTTTTGTAATTTTTATTTGTCTCTGGTTTTATTCTGTCCCTTATGTCATATAACCGACAGCGCCTACGTCAAATTGTGTAAACTGTGTATATATTCTGTGGTATGTACGCATGTAAAGCTTGGTAAAAAATAGAAGAAATTACCGAAAAACTAAATAAGTAAATATATATACCATTTTTGCATAATATATTCACAGAATTGATGTCTAGATTCAAATGACTTGAACATTTTAATGTGTGCACCCAAATAGTAATATATCGTTCACATATTTTTTTCAGGACATGGGACGAAGGAAGTCGAAAAGGAAGCCTCCGCCAAAGAGGAAAGCTATTGAACCCTTGGACCAGCAGTTCAATTGCCCATTTTGTAACCACGAAAAATCTTGTGAAGTAAAGATGTATGTGTAATTATGTTTTTTGTATATAAATAAATATAAGCGTGTAGCAAACCAAACTGAGGGCATGTTCTATTTGTATTTGCTGATTCTTGGATGATTTCAGGGATCGGGCGCGAAATACAGCAAGGATACAATGTTGCGTATGCTTAGAAGATTTCCAAACTACAACAAACGTATTATCAGAGCCTATAGATGTATACAATGATTGGGTGGATGCTTGTGAAAGCGCTAATTAATCTTAAGTTTTGTAATTTTAAGACTTATTAATTATATATTTTATCCATCTCGTATTTGTATTATAAATTATTTCAATTTTATGTTAACAGTTTCAACATACTGATTCGTCTTTAATTCATGTAGTTAAACTGCATTGGAATGTCAAAAAAATAATTGACTCATGAGTTGGTAATAATTATATTAAAACTAATATCAATGTACTATGTGCTATCATTTAAATGTGTCCTCAGATTGTGTTACATAGCATCACTGTCTAAATTAAAATTTGTTTTTGCAAAACTAAAGCATTTGTGAAAGTAATATTCTGTCACATTAGAAAGTTATTGTATACTAAAATTTTTATTATGTGATTATTAATAGTAAATATAGAGGAAAGCATAGCTGGTGATTGATAAGCATAACAACTGCTGAAGTAATAAAAAATACAACTACATCGATATCTCTGTTATAATTATGAATTTCATCCCCTAAGTGTTTAAATGCATGTTAAATTAATAAGGAAAACATTTACAAAAATTGTTATTCGGATAAACGTAAACGACTAACTTTGTACTAAGTGAATCTCTTAAAAATAAAATATTCACTGACCAGCTAAAAAAGTACTCATTATTTTAAAATTTATTGATATTCCTGGCTTAATTCATGTGAAAATGTTTTAGATGGTTCGTGATTACTGTGTTTCTTATCTGAATTACAACTGAGCCCTTTTATTGTTTTAATTGTAATCTTATCATTTCAGCTTAGTCCCAATAGGAAAGTGTACTAAATAAAATATAGCCTTCATCCTTCCTCAGTGTCAGTCCTATCTATAACATATACATTCAAATTAGTTCATAGTATATGTTCTGACATTTAAAAAATGTATATTTCTGTATATAGAGTAGAACCCCAATAGCCAGAGTTCCATGGGAATGTAAAAAAAAATCAAGTTAAGACTTATCAACTAAAAAAGGTATTGACTTGGAAAGATTTTTGTGCATGTATGACTTATAAGAGATTACCCTAGATTTAGGTTTTACCCTAACAAAATTTGATCTGCAAAAGTGAAATCAATAAAAAATTTTGATAAAGAGACGATTTATAAAGAAAAAATTACTGCTAAGGTATATTCATGTATCGGCAATATTATTAAAATCTGTACCTTTTCTTTCTATCTTAATTTTCCTTCAAGCCGTAGAGATTATTAATCCTTTGAGACTGTCATTTGTCACCAACATTTGAAATGGCTCCGGTCCGGAGCCCTCCAGTGCAAAGGGTTAATGTAAAATAATCAATTTATTTTTAGGTACTAGAATCATGCATTGATATATTCTAGACTAGCGGGCACGGCAGACGTTGTCCCGCCCTAATTATAAAAAAATCCTGGACAAATTATATACCAAAACGTTCCTCGTGAAACACTTTATCCATTGGTGAAAACTGCATAAAGATCTGTTCAGTAGTTTTTGAGTTTATCGCGAACAGACAGACGCGGTAGGGGACTTTGTTTTATACTATGTAATGATAAAAGTTAAATATACTTTTTCTACTTATAAAGTGAAAATAGGCACTGAAATGACTTGTCTTACTTATGATTATGCAGAGGGATCCAATTTCATTTGAAAGTTTCGAATTGTAGAGGTATTGCACTTATTGAGGTTGGACTTACCAAGAGTCCGCTGTATGTACACATTCTAAAACAATATAGTTATTTACATATAGGATTGACTGGATTACAAGGGCTTTTTAGTGATTTAATCCAGACGAATGCAGGCAGTAGTGCAAATTATGACTGCAATACATATATATCAATAGACTAGGTAAAGTTGTTGGCCTTACAATCGGAGATTTATGGTTTTAAATAAATAAAAATGTGTATCAATTAATTTATTATAACATTCAATTTGTTTCACAACTATTACATATTGCACTATGCTATGTCGTAACATGAATATTCTTGATTTGAGATAACCAGCCATAAGAGTAAATTTTATAATTATATATTTTTAACATGATTAGTAGTACATTTAATTATGTAAAATATTTTATTCTGAGTTTTTAGCCTTTGCTAAGCTGTGAGAACTCTACTTTAAACTTTCTATCTGACAAATTAGTAAAATGTATAAATTCCTTTAACAGATTTTACTAATTACTTAGTAACATGGCTAGTTGCGGCCTAAAAGCTTTAATTAGTTAAAAATTTTAAATTCTACAATATATGTTTAAGTAAATATCCAATAACAATATATTTCTATTACCATTAAGAAGTTATAATAGATCGAAATATTGGAATGTAACTAAATTTAATCATAATAAACATATATATATTAGTAAATATTGGAGTAACATTACAAGTATAGTAACATCTTTCAATCAACTAAAAATCCTATAATTATCACGAGTTATTTTGAAAATGTCAATCTCATTAAACAGAATAATAGTAAACCAATAAATATACATCTAACTCTGTACGACTTATAAAATAGTGGCATTGTAAGTTACATCTGTTATCTCAGTTACATCTGTTATCTCTTGTTTTTTTCCATCTCCATGGTTTACTCAAGTGCCACCATTTTTTTAATTTCAATTAATTCTTATTTATTTAAAATTAATTCAGAGTAGTTTCAATGTTAAAATTGAGTATTCACATATATTATTTTTTTAACATGATTCACCAACAATGTTTTAACGATATATTGCATATCTATGAGGTGTACAATAATTGACTGTCTCCTAAGCATGCAAGTACATCTAAATTTCAATTGTACTAACGCTCCATATAATAAAAGCTTTGACTATTGAATAATTACAACAAGAGATAATATTCAAAGATTATTTAATACTCATAACTTATACTTGCTTACATCTACACATATTACATACATATAGATCAAAAATATTCCTATAAACACAAAACAGCATCAAGCTGAATCACATTCCTAAGACAAACTCAAATAAATAAAAGTAGCTATATAAAAAATATAATACATTTGTAGGTAAATTGAGCTATTGCCTATAACTTACAACCCAGGGATTTCTGTAACCATGTCATTCTATAGAATTGAGTTTAACTGTCAAAATAGTATACACAAATTATATTTACAAATGTCTACAAACAAAGTTCTATGTCTCTGTATGTTAAAAGTAAGTACTATGAAGAGATATGACATGGTTACAAGAGCCGCATACCACCAAAACTCCCTCTGTGCACAAGCTGTATTAAGAAGGTAGACATTAGAATAGCTCATATTTAATGTTACCAGTTTCTGGCAAGACATTGTCTTCAGGGTGACCAATTTTCACTAGTGTTGCCATTTACAAAATGATACATTGCACCTATTCTTTTTTAAAACTTTTAATTTACCCACTGTGCGGTTTTCTGAAGTTCTTTATAATTTTATTTAGAAGCAATATGCAATTTCAGATTGTTACTCTTTGACAGGTGCATAC
Source organism: Antheraea yamamai (assembly GCA_036509395.1). Lineage (NCBI taxonomy): Eukaryota > Metazoa > Arthropoda > Insecta > Lepidoptera > Saturniidae > Antheraea > Antheraea yamamai. The sequence goes on from AP028445.1 coordinate 6,583,643, forward strand.
ATTTATTTATCATTACCATTTAATTCTCCATGGTCTGGTCGCCCTAATAGGTTCTATTGGAAGCGATAAAAAATTAGAATTATTACTGGACTAAACAATAGAGAACAATTACATCCAAATTGGAATTACACACTTTATGACACTCCAGATATTCACGAGCGAAGCGATACATTTTGAATAGTTAAAATTTTCCCATATCGACAAAGGAATCATATTGCAAATCCAAGCTGTCGCTAAGAGTGTGATCATCATCAGATACGGTGAAATTCAACGCGGCCAAGTGATGAATCGGTTTTTCTGCATCGGTCGTGACCGTATTTTCTGAACTGTCACTATTACTATCGACATATTCATACAATCTGGAACAAGACTCTGACACGGTTATAGAAGTTGATGGTTTATCAACTTGTATGATATCAAACGAATTAGAAAGCAAAGCGTCATCGTATGACAGTGCAACTGTTTCGATGTGAGATGAACTGGCGTCTTCAGTGAATCGACCAGAGTCGATAACTTCAGAGAAATTTGGCGATATAGGGATGACGTCACTAAGATTTGTTTTAGTATCGATTTTTAAGTGAACGCTCGTATCTTGTGGGAAATTCGACTGCGACGTGACAATTTCTGGTAATTCTTCATCTTTCGTTAACGAAACTGAGCTGTCCTCCGACAGATCCTCGTCTGCATTGAGTGTTACAGAATCATAGATGTCATCTTTTTCAGCCAATACTTGTTCCGAATCATCGACACAGTGAGTCGAATTATCGCTACTATCCGATATGATCAATTCGACGTTTCTATCCAAATAATCGGTATCGGTACAAGTCGACATCTCATCTTCGAATACTATCTCGACGCTTCTTATACGCATAAGAGGTATTTTAACTGGTGACATTTCGTTGCCTTTCGCTGTCATCATACCCTTTCTATGCTGATCTGTACTTATTAAGGAGTCGACACATTCGCTGACATCGTCATAATCGATTTCGAAACTTGTCAGATCTGATGTACAGGGTGTGCACTCGGTTAATTTAGAGATGGGAGTTTTCAGTGTATGTATGTGTGCGTTAGAGTGATTTTGTATGGGCGATAGTGTGATATGCGCACGCAATCCCTAAGGTTGCGATAACCTTTATTGTACACTTGTGCCTAGATCTAGACCACCTTCTTCTTGCATCTTTGTGAGGAACTTGAATACTCGATATTCTTCATCGGATTGTTTCACCATGTCGACGAGGGCTAGCAATTTTTTGATTCCAATGAAGATCCTACGTGTAAATATGAGAAATATATTATAACATCTGTAATCATAAATTAGAAATTATGACATGTTTTTAGTAATCTGATAGAAAAAGATCATACTTAGCTCCGCGTATGTTGTTCTGTATCTTCTGCAAGTCTTGTTTAGAGAATGCATCACTTTCTTCGAGTACAGCCATGACATGTTCCGGCTGGGAGAGATTTGGCACGTGGAGGACGCCAGTAAAAGCTGAAAGGACTTCCATGTCTTCCATCACTTGTCTGCGTACAATATTTATTGACTTGAATAAATTTATAATGCACTACATGTGCCCGCGACTACGTCCGCGTGATATTTGAATTATAAAAACAGTGGTTTACTAAATTCACAGGATTGTATTGTGTATTGAAATCAGATTTCAGATCAGTATTAAATTTCTTGAAAATGCCCTTAGTACTTTTTGCGTAATGTATGTAAGATTAACACAAATACGAATGTATTATGTATGTAAAATATGTCCTACATGTGATACCGATGCGTAAACTATTACCATACCAAATTTCTTCAAAATCCTTCCAATAGTATTTGCGTGAATCCTGTACAAAAATGAGAAAACCCATGGAAATGTTTTCAATCATTGATTCTAAATCCCACCAGAGTATTTTTTCTTTAAAATATTAACTGTACAGATTTCGTCTCGTTACCCTTTTATTATATACTAGCTGTACCGGCGACTCCGTCCGCGTGAAATTTAACGTAAAAAAAACAGTGACTAATAAAGTCATCTGAATGTATTAAGTCCATTTACTTGTCTGGTTTTCTTTCGTACTTACGCCGCGTCGTCATTAAACCTACAATAACTTTTGACCGAGTGGACCAATTTTAATGAAACTAACACAAGTTACTCCCGAGGATATGCTTTACGATTTTCTTGATGAGGGTTTATTGTGAACCCAGTACTTTAGTAGTGATGCGTGTTCATACAAACAGACATACAGATAGACAGACATTTCTAAAAATGATTGAAATGTATTCTATTACTTATTCATAGACACCGGCAACAATTTTTTTCACAAAAATCGAAAAAGTACTGGAACGTTAGATTTACATTCTTATTATATGTATAGATATACATTTAAATTGATTATAATATAGAGTAATCCAGTCGAATGTTCTCCTCTCTGCATACATAATATAATTTTTTATTTAATTTTTATATTTTACAAGTATACTTTCTAACAGTGTCAACCGACTCCGGGTTCAACCATAACGAAAGATGCGTTTGTTTTTCTTGTTGTTATAAATAATTTCAATGAATATTTCGCTCTTTCTATTATGATTTACTAATTTCCGGTGAGGTGTAAAATTAAAATCAAACGATTTTTTGACGTAAGACGTAGCAGCGGTAAATTAATTTCACACGAAAATACAAAGTAACGTCCACTCTAGTTTATATATATAAAAATCAATTGCCAAATGTATAAACGCATCATTTCGTATCGGTCGTTCTTAATAATTCATAATAATCATATTTTTTTATTGTGTTTTAAACTGTAACGACGAGGTAAACCTAATGGACGACGAGGCAGATAGACGAGATGTGAAAAATTTAGGTTAAAAAAAATTACATATAAAAACATGTCTTAATGAGTGACACAGAAGACAGTAGAAAGACCATCAAAAAGATTGAGAGATTGACTTTTTAATTGTCACTTTAATTCAGTACATGGCCGTACTTTAGAGGAAAGACTTGTTTACAATTTCCTCCTTAGTACACGCGGGCAAAGTCGGGGCGGAGAGCTAGTAGTTCATTACTATACAACAGGCGGCACACGAGATGTTCATCTGCTCGAATTTCGATACTCGCACACACATATACGAAAGAGAAAACTTCACTTTTTCCTTACGTGACGATTTCTATCAATCAACACCTACCGCCACTCGCGTAAAGAAATTTCGTTCCAGAAATAACAAAGTCTATGTAGTTTGGATTACAATAATATTCAAGCGTTTACTAAGTTAATATTGTCGGTTTATACATTTATAGAGAAAGCGATCTCGCGACAATTATTTCCAGACAGTTGTTTTTTTTTAATGAAATATAATTTTTTATTCCTATATTAAAAATAATTTATTTGAAACATTTCAGTAATAAGAAATAGAATACTCACCGGCGACTGCTGGTGCAAAGTATGAGTAGTTTCCTGCCCTTCGGTGGTTGTTTCTTCAACAGCACAAGAAGTGCTTGCAACGTGAGGTTAGAATAGCGAGGGCCTATGGGACCGTAGTCCAGCAAACGTTCAATGTTGTCTACTAGGATGCAGGAGAGACTTGAACGGTAAGCATCGTCAAAATACTGAAAACAATATTACACAAAACGCATGTTAATTAAAAAAAACTCATAGTCGAAGTGAAAACTTTTTTAGCCGCGTTGATCAATTTTTCGTAGGAGAAAAACTTATAGGTTCGCGTCACCGATAACTTCGTCATGCTCGTGATGTGCTGCACTTGTATTACTTGTAAACTGTATAAAAATATGTATAGTTATTGCCAGGAGTGCAAATAGATGTGAAAACCAGAATAATTTAAATAATTCCAATTTACAAATATAATTTTAAAAAATAAAAATTGTTTTATCATTGTTTTAAGTTTTCACTTCTATCAGCAGTTCTTATGACTGCCTCGACTTATTTTATAAAATTATAGACGAAATGAAAAAAAAAATATTATAAAATTTATTACAACATTACTGTGGTTTTCACATCTATTGGCACTCGGAGCAATTTACAAGACATACATTTTTATCATATATTTTTTTATATATATTTAGTTGCAAAATATCAATAGTACATATACACAAATCGTTATACTACGCGCCGCTAGCCCCACGCAAGCCGTGCAAGCGCAAGACGATCGGTCACGCTAATAGCATGTCGCTGACACAAACAAAAGGAATACGGTACAACACAATTCAGCCACATTCCTTAAAGTTACCTTGGATTAATGACAGTACGATTAGCCATCGGGAAACAATCACATTGGTTTGTACAATTCCTTATTGTCGGATCCTACCTCGAAATATGCTAGGGAATTATACAAAATTAATATAAGCCATTGTTAAGTTTATATGTTACCTAGGCGATATAGTTCAATAAAATTAAAAACAAAATACAAGTTTTTGTTCTGCCAAAAAACCGCTCAACGTGCTTAAAAAAGTTTTCACTACAAAAATATATTTAAAAAAAAAATTTAAAAGTTACCTTTCTGATCTGTAAACACTTAGATGACTCCGTGAAACCGACCATGTCCTCTGGAGAGCATACCTTCACGAACGGAAAGTCGGAGAGTTTTGCAAGTTGTGCTGCCAGTGCAGTCTTACCACTGTTCGGTGGTCCCTCGAGAAGTACTGACACTAAACCTAAATAATTACATAAATTCAAATATACAGGCTGAATGTTTAGACAGTAGCGATATTTATGAAGGATACTCTGCACTCGATTCTCGTTCTAAATCAAATAAAAAATTGGTGCTTAATATTTGATCTAATTACCTAAAAACATACACAATACTCTACGTGTCTATATTAAAGCACAGTGTCAATGACCGTCAGGTGATTTCACTTGGAAGTGAACGTGGGAACGTCAGAAACAAAACGAAAGGGTTTATTGTCCGTTTTATTATCGAAAGTTATTAACTCCAGATCACCCATTGTAGCTTTCGGCATCGGTCATTGCTACATAAACTTTAACTTAGGTTTTCTTGGTTGTTTATTAATATTTGTTTTGATATTATTCTTTTAAATGTTAGGTGTGACCATGCGGTGTCATATCATAGAATACTGCGAGTGTTTAACCTTTCACCTGGTATACTCCTATTTCTATCCTAAGTTATACTGTATATAATATATACTTCTATTTATAAACAAATCGAAATGTAGCGTTTAAAGAAATAATTGAACAAGCTTGCAGGTAACGTAACGAACAGAATTAAAACTAAATTTTGTAATGATTATAAAGCTACACTTTTTGATAAAAGAACGTTAGTACAATTCAAAACTGAAATTTATTCAAAGAGCCTATTTAACTTAAGCTTTGCATTAGTAAATACTATTTTTAAATAAATAATACGATTACGAAATAATTACGATTAAAAGTATACTCTCGAGCACGCCTTTGCTCAATGTTTTTTTTTTTACGAGCGACTAGCCGTGATGTTGCTGCCTCCTAGAAAAGTGCCTTTTTTCGGAAGAAAGCGTTTCATAACTGTTTGTTCGTCTCTTAAAAGGCAAGTTAATATTCCTTGTCTATACTACACACTTTGAGGAAGAACAGCAACTAAGGAATAAAAGAGCCGCATACGGTCCGCAAACCGCGGTATGCAGACCACTGTGCCAGGCCATCCGTAATTATATAAAAAAAGCAAACAATTCTAAAATTGTAATTTTTTGACACTTTCATCAAAAATATTGTTTTGATATGCTTATTGTTTATCATTTTTTCCTTGAAGAGAAATAAATGACAATTTCCATAAGATAATCAAATTCAGCAGACTCCGAATATTATCTTAAAAAATAATTACACGTTATTCATCTATTTAACATACCACTAGCTTCAGTGGCCCGAGCTTGCTGTATATACAGCTGCCCATCCTCCAACACTGAAGACACAGGAGAACCCCAATTGATAATACCCCGAAAGAGGAAATGTTCTAATGTTTCAGCTGCTGTACCAAACGCCTAAAATATAATCAATGTAAGTAATAATTATCCTATATTCCTCCATTCAAAACTTTGTGTATGTTAATAAACATCAATTAACGAGCTGATATATTTAGTAACAAATAGGAGTAGTAGAAATATAGGTTCTTATAATTCCAATTTCAACTGTCCCCTTTGAGAAAAAAAAATCACAAAGCTACTTTATAGTAACATGCAGAATTTCCTATTCATTTAAATTTGTTTTTTATATACCACTAGTACATAATTAATTTCACAAACACCAGTAATTTAATGCGACAGGGGTATTACTAATTCCTATAAGACTTGGTCTTGTAATATAGTCTTTTAGAGTAAAATCTTACTTTCTCTATCTATTCTTCCATTATCTATAGTCACGCATCATTTTCGATATATATAAGAATAACACCGCGGGAGGTTATTTTGACCTCCTAACGCAGTGAACTTCTCGCATTAAGTGTCCTTGAGATACCAACAATAAAATCTTTAAGACACCAATAATAATATCAAGCCATATTCCTAAAATGAACTAAGTTCCTAAAAAATATTCCTTTTGCCTCAAAAAAGCTTGAAACTGAACTACGATCTTAAGACAGATTCGAATAAATGTATATAAAAATATAATACGCGTTTCTGTAGTTCAGTTATAACATGTTGAATTAAAATTATGATACAGTATTTGGTGTTATGGTTTTTTTTCGAACTGACTACGCTATTGACCTAGCAAGGTCTTAACAGCTTCACCGGACTACTTTGGTGTTATGGGCTAACGAGTCTACCTAAAAACTGTCGGGGTAATTAGCGGAAAATTAAATGAAAATCCGATAAGAAATTCAAAATTAAAACGTGGCGCCATCTGAGATATCTATAACAGTCGGTTCTACGGTTAACTGTCAACAAACTAATTTAAAGCGCCATCTGTTCGAGACTCATGAAACTTACAATTAATAACAATGACAATAATGTAATTTGTATTTAAAAAATATTGCGGCCATTAATCGAAATATAAATTATCCTATCTCTCAAGTTGGACTAAAATTATACATATTCATGAACTTTCATGAAGATCGGTTGAGTAGTTTCGGAGTTAATCATGGACAAACATCATGAGACTGGATTCAGGCTGTGGATCACATGAATAGAAGAAGATATGCACGAATAATAATACGATCGTGTTTAAGGCGATGTCGTGCCTGTATTACTGCCAATGGCAAAAAGTTCGAACATTTATTGTGATTTTAGTAAATTAGTAAAATAAATGAATTTTATGTTTGTATTATTTGTTTTGATTTAGTCACAGTAACCGAAAACCTATTTTAAGTACATAGTAAAAGTGATAATAAATACTAACAATTTGGGACATATGGTTCTTGTTCAGAAAATGTACCTATGCATATTTTTTGTAGCTAGTTTCCCTACAACATTACACCATTTTGGAATCGTAGTTAGTTGTGCCAATTTTTAAAAACACTTGCCATATTAGTGTCAATACTTTTTTCCACCACGACGAGTGAATGTGAACTGGAGGTTAAAATCTGGCATAGTTTAAGAAAAAGTCATAATTTTGGTTGATTTTTGTGTAAAAACTACAAACATTCTGGGATTTTTAATAGTTGTGATGGATAGTAGTAGTGCCACTTACGTTGCCAATACAAAAAAAAAACACAAAAGTATTTGTACAATTGTAAAAATGGTACATAAAAATATGCTAACGCTGTTAATTTTTTAAATATTTCGCTTTTTTTTTTCGTAACGAAAATAGGTCACGATGGAATTTTTTTTTCTCCGGTAGTTTTAAGTACACGTTGTATATAAAGATTTTTAAATAAACTGTGGCATTGACTACAACTTACAATCTAGGGAATCCTCTAACCATGTCATTACGGATGTGTGGTACACTGTTTTTTTTTCTGAAACAATAATAATATAAAGATACACTAACCGGTTTGATATCATTTTCAAGAGCGTGTAGGAAGTCACCTCGCTCTACTATCAGCTTCTCCATTGCTTCAGGATCGACCTCAACTTTGGTCGACGCTTTAATCAATCGATTCATAGCGGTCGACTGAGCGGCGCGCACTAAACCTTCCAATTCTGCTCCCGAGAAATTCTTTGTTACGACGGCCAATTCCTGGTACCATTTTAATCGGAATTGTAATTGCAAATCACGAAAATTAGAAGTTTTGCATGCAAATCTAAATTGATAAAAAATTGTAGCCATGGGATATAAGAAGTCGTGGTGGTCTAGTGGTTCGACCGGCGGAATATCGTTTCGATGTCCGCAGGTTCGAACCCCGGTGGCATGTACCAACGAATTTTTCGGAATTGGCGAATATTTGCTAATTAAAATTGGTAACACTATCGGCTGACGGTGAAGGAAAACATAGTGAGGAAACCTGAACCTGAGAAATGTTCTTGTAGTACTACTGTATGTGGGAAAACATAGAACTGGGGATTTCTCAGAGTTTGAAATCACTAAAACATAGTGGGCTGGCGTGATTATTATGCCCATACGTTCCTTCGGGAAGAGGCCTATGGCCCTGCCGTGGGTCTCTCTCAGGCTGACGATGATGAGATATGCGAAACACCGAAATCCAATGTTTTTATAAGATACTTAAATCATAAATTGAGTGGAACGTTTAGTTTTTGGTGGGATCTTAGTGTGTGACTGACATTGCGATGAGTTTATGTTATCAAATGTTATTCCGATATTGTAAGTTTTTAGGACTAATTTTCGATTGTAATTGCCACCAGATATTAAGTGACGACATAGCTGAGTGTATTAAGATGACAAAACTATGGCGGATACGGGTTACCGAGTGCAACTATTAGAACACACTTGTAAATGTTGGAGACAGAGTTTCAACCTGAAGGTTGTAGCTGGGCAGAGATCATTAGTAGACGCCCTACCAACATTTTATAGTTGCATCACCATATTTCCCTTCACCGAAAGCTCTAATCGTAGGACTCAAAGCCAAGTAACTCTAACCTTACCTAAACACTATATCACTGAACAAACATTGGCATGAAGGTTTAATATCATTAAGCGATATATACATAAATAACTTAGCAAAAGTATATCAATATAACAAATTCAATATAACAAATCATTCACGAACCTTACAATCGACGTCGCTAGCGATCTTTTTGTACTCTCTCATACGTTTGGTATGGATGTTCAATATCTGAACCCTACCGGTCTCGTCAGGGAGGCCGATCTCCATCTGCACCTCGAGGCGACCGGGTCGCATGAGGGCTTCGTCAATCATATCGCGTCGATTCGTCATACCGATCACGAGGATATTGTTGAGTTGATCAACACCTTCACAAATACAATATAATCTCTTATTTTGTGCCCTCATTCTTTTTTATCTGATTTCCAAAAGGTTGGAGGTTTTCAATTCGGTAGTTTTTTTTAAATGTTTATTACCTCAGAACTGTGTCATTTGTAAAGGAGTCCTTTAAGACCTTAGATTTTGAATATACACCACTGTGCTCCTCAAAATCGAATAGGAAATGTTTAGTGATTGAGATACTAGTAAGTTTATGACAATTCAACACTAGGTAAGTGTACCTAACTATGGTCAAATTTTTAGAGCACATTTCAATAGTGTTAAAAACAAGGTTTTCTTAAACTAATGTGACTTAACTAATGTGACTTAACTAATGTGATTTGACTAAATGTGACTGCAGTACACCTGATGGTAATCAGAGTGTGTAATCCGACCATCGAAAGGTATGTGTCGTCGTTGTAAGAAAGAGGGGCGTCTGGAATTAAAACGTAAACCTGAGAAACGGAGAAAAGTTTACCTGCGCCCTTATCAAAGTACGTTTAACTCGTTTTTCTCGTTATTGCCTCTAGTGTCCAGTTAAAATCATGTAGACTATAATATCTGTTTATTTAAGGAAAATAAAGATACCACGTCGTTAATGGACTATAAAAATACGTTCACATCATTAATAATAAACTTCAAAAACCAGCGTTTAAATAAATATTTTTCCTTAGTTTAAGTATTTACCTGTTTGCAACCTCTAATAATTGAGAAAAATATAAAGGTTATGATATAGTACCATAAAAATTAAGACAATAATATACCGGTGTAAGTAATTTTATTAATATTTTTTAAATTAATTTTCAACTTATACTTACCATCGATTTTGGACAAGAGTTGGTTGACTACGGTATCATGGACACCGGTGTTCCCTCCAACGGAACCTCTCGCTTTGCAAATAGCATCGATTTCGTCGAATATGATTATATGCAACCCACTGTTTGGCCCACACTACAATAACAAATTAATCTTAGTTCCCAATTAACCTTGCTTTATTATTAATTTAAGTAATTGCATAATATCCCACCCTTTTCTCCTCTTCTTCAGCGTCAGCAAACAATCTTCGGATATTTGCTTCGCTCTCACCGACATACTTGTCCAAAATTTGTGGACCATTAACAATTTTTGGTTCACGGGCGTTCAACATCTTGCCAATCTGGCGGGCCATTAATGTTTTACCAGTACCGGGTGGGCCATAAAGTAAAATACCTTTTACATGCTTGCAGCCTATAAAATAACAATGTTCGTAAAAATCTGGGCCGGATTAACCGTCGAGAGCAAACCGAGGGCCCCCATGTTTATATTATTGTTAAAAACGATTTCGACTATGGCTACCACTTTGACCCTAGTCTGAGAAGCATACTGGGAGTCCAGTAATGGAAGCGTTCAGATGCGCAGGATATATTAAGGTGCACAAGTGTACACACAAGACACAGGTGCACATACTCATCTTTGAACTTCTGGACCCAAAGGAAAGGGGACCGTTACGATCGGAGAAGGGCTCAGACAGATGGTACAGTACCACAGTGAGAAAGTTACAAGGGGTCAGTACTGTCTTGCACTCTCTTAATCGCTTGAAAATGTATTTCTAATATATCTATCTATCAATCATATGTAAGTGACAGCACGGATTCTAATCAAATTTGATATCTTAATCAATTGAACCGCAACATAGGATACATAAAACAATATCCTTATATATATCCACTCAACAACAAAAACATCCACTACTAGATATAGGTGTGTTCCAAAAATAGTCCAATGACTGGCCCAATACTGTTCTCTTGCATAAAATTCCTGCGACTCCATCATCCCAGTGCGAGACTCCCAGGCGAGTGCACTTTTTGTGTTTGTTCCCACATTTGGTCCCATTATTTGAGGAATATTAAATAAGGCAATTATTGGCACAAAAAGTTAATTCCCAACTAGGCATAGCTTGAATCATGATAACTAAACATAGAATGAATAGAGAATAGTGCATAGAATAGAATGCAGAAATGACAATAATGGTCATCACATAAAAATCAGACATGTGCAGAGTTTATATGTATTTTTTATCATCACCCAAATCTAAATACAATTTCCTATAGACCTATGACTTAATCCGCCCTTGTTAACAAGCTGAACATTATAATAGCGGCACGTTATGATGGCTATTGTAACGTGTCAAAACGGCCATCATAGGATGCCGATATTATTACAGAGCTATTGTTACTTTAGAGTAAATATTTATGAACTCACCTAACTGTTCCACGACTTCTGGCGGGAAAACTCGTGAGGCGAAAGCTCGTCGGAATATCGCATTGAATTCTTTATCCAAACCACCAATACCCATTTTACCGAAGTCCCAATCGGGATTGATAATCGATTGTCGAGGTTGTTTTCTATCAAAGTAATATTAGATTGAACTACTAAACACTTCAAAAATGAAATCTCCATCCTGGTACAAATTTCAAAATAAACAATAAAGTCATAGTGGTTATAACCGAATGAAAATATTAACGACAATAACATGTAGATCACAGTTATATTTGTTCTGTAAAATTATATGCCTAATAAAAAGTGGGTGATCATTTTGGCTGTTTGGCTGGCAACTTAGATATATGGTGTCGTGGACTTTTTTTATAAAACGCCAACTATCCCGAACATTCAAACTCACAAACTATACCTCTTTATAATATTAGTAAAGATTATAATTTCTTTAATGAAATTTCCTCATAAAGATATAACAATCTCACCCTTTAGCCTTCCCGACTAAGTTGAGAGAGGAATTTTCAGCTTTATCGAACTGGACTATAGCGTCGGGCAATAGTCGCCCCATTCTGACACGTCGCGGTACAGGACTTGCACCCGCAGCTAAAGCTTGTACATCAACAGCTGTAATAAACAACAATACTATAAATAAAAAGAGGGTGTGAAATTACGATATTTATTTAAAAAAAAAGGATAACCCAAAATAAAGCATGAGGTAGCCTTTTATCACTAAAAAAATATTTAAAAACAAATCAGTTTTTAAATACACACATCAAAAAAGTCTAAGCAACATGCGTGATATTACAAATTTTACCATTTATATTAATTAATTTCTAAGTATTTACTCAAACAAAGTGCGTAGGTAAGTAAACTTTTTTGTTATTGATGACATACTGGCTGGTTGTAAAAAAAAATTGATTATGTTTTGTTTTTTCATAAAATTCAAATGACTGCGAATTTGTTTGAATTTAAGTGCGTTTTAATTGCTACGTTTAGTCTTGATTTTATAATTTTACCAACCATTTAAATAAAGTTAGCGACAAAATTGAATTGTTAGATATTCTTTACGTCATGAAGCGACGTCATTTGATGGCAGATGAAATGCAAAGAGCTGTAGGGATGTTGCAAGCGGGAAGTAATCAATCTCAGGTATCTCGACATTTTGGCATTCATAGAAGTGTTATTTGTCGTCTTTGGCAGCGCTACAATAATACAGGAGAACCCGCTGAACAGCATCCAGGCCGTAAAAGGAGTACAACCACTCGGCAAGACCGGTACATACAACTGACTGCAAGACGCCAGCCGATGTTAACCGCTCGAGAGATAAGTTTGAGGCTACAAATTTCAAGTGGTGTTGATGTAAGTTCTCAAACTGTGCGAAATCGACTGCATGAGTACGACCTACGAGCTCGACGCCCAATCAGGTGCGCACCGATACGTCACGGGAATCGCGCTCGTCGATATGAATGGTGTAGAGAACGCATAACATGGACCCAGGAACAATGGGATAAAATTATGTTTTCCGATGAGTCGCGATTCGGGTTTAAGCCTGATACAAGAAGGGTGCGAGTGTATCGTCGGCCCGGAAATACTGAAAGGCTCAGGTGCGTTCAGGAAGTTCATCCATACAGCGGCTCAACAGTTATGTTATGGGCGGGTATTATGAAGAACAGGCGAACTGAGCTCGTTTTTGTAAATGGAAACATGAATGCTGAAAATTACATTGAGGATATTCTCAGACCTTATGTCTACCCATTTGCACAAACCTTTAGCTCCAATTTTAGGTTAATGCATGATAATGCGCGTTCACTCACATACAGCTCGGCGAACCAGTGAATACTTTGCAACGGAGAACATCCGGGTATTGCCCTGGCCTGCACAATCGCCAGATCTCAACCCCATCGAGCACGCATGGGACATGCTCCAGAGAAGTGTTTTGAAGGACTTGGACGGAGCGACAACAACCCAACAGCTGAAGAATTTGCTACAATTCCATTGGGAGCGAATACCGCAAGATGACATAAACAGTCTCATTAATTCAATGAATAATCGTTGCCGACAAGTTCTGAATAGCAGAGGAGCCCATACTTTGTATTCAATTGTTCTATTCTTTCACAATAAATACATTTTCTTTAGAAATTTCATTTTGTAAGAAAAAAGTTTAGTTTCTTATGTATCTTAGTTTCTACAGTATATTCTAATATTGTTCATTTCTGTTATTAAAAGAACTTATAAAGACAACTGCTGTTATTTTTATATCATAGAACCCTAAAGATATTATTTTAAAAATAAAATACAACGTTATAATGTGAAGAACCATCCTAAAATTTAAATTAGTACATGTTGCTTAGACTTTTTTGATGAGTGTATTGATTTAAAAAACTGAAATATATGAAATATAAAAAATATGAAATATTAAAAAAAAAATTGCTTTTTTTTCTCGAACTGACGGCGCTATTGGCCTAACAAGGTCTTAACAGCTTCACCGCACTACCACAAAATTGCGATTTGCATTTCAAAATTGTAAAATAAAATAAAATATCTATTATTAGATGGTTTGTAATATAAAAGTAACAAAAAGAGTCTTTGAAATCAATATTAATTGATTCTAATTTTTATTTATTTTCTTCATCTTTATTGTACATCTTTATACGTATACACTATTAAATTTCAAATTATGTGGTTGGTACACAGGGCGACCTTATTGCTAATAGCAATCTCTTCCAGGCAACCTTTGGTTGCATATGTTCCAGGTAGAACAATTGAGGTTTTTTTTTATTATTAATAATAAATATTAAAAAGAAGTTACATCAAAAGTATATAGACTAATTGACTAACAAGTTATTGATAGTCTTTGCACGTTAGTCATGTTATCGTTGTCAACATAATCTTTATTATCTGATTATGATATTTATTTATGATTTACATCACCCTCTGGTTCACAACTTATTTGACATCTGAACTTTACCTGAACTATTTCTAGTTTACATAACAATTGCATAGATATATAATATATTATGGCGATAACATAATCCTTCCATACATGTATATCAGGGAATCTGGTAAATTAATTGAATGAAAACATATCATAACATTATAATTATAAAATCTATACATACATTGGGAAATATATAATTAAGCGATCATTAGTTAGGGTATAATATATAACGTAATATCTGTATACAGATTAAAAATTACCTTCCAAATTTTTAACTACCAATGAAAGAACTTTCCTCTCCTGAAATGAAAAAGCCAGAAGTTGTCCAACGGTAAATATTTGATTGGAAAATTGAATGAGGAAGTCTCGAGCCATTTGTTCCGAATCGTATGGCTCTGTAGATGTCCTAAAAATGAATGCATTAAATTACATAACGAAGTCTCATAATTTCTATGGTCACAGTTATTATATTTTAAGGCTGTTTTATATTTTATTTTTTACTGTTTGTGATGTTCAGAAAATAATTAATGCAATATGTTTATAATACTTCATATGATTTCGCTTTTGACAACAGTTTCCACCTGATATTATTAATGATGTTGTGGTCTAAGATAGTAAACACACCTATTAGTGTTTGGCAACAGGTTTTCGACTTGAAAGTGGTAGCTGTCGGACTTAGAAAAGACCCTAAAACTATCCAATGTAAACAAAATAACTAATAATACCAATGGTCAAATACTTAGAAGTGTTTTCGATTCCTCTTTTGTTTTTAAAGTAAACTCTCGTATTACACATTAATCAATCCTGTATTGCGGAAAAATTTATAAGCATGCAATTTCTAACACATAAAAAGTCCATAATCAGAACAATAATTTATGAAACACACAAAATATCCTGTGTAAGATTCGAACCAACAACACACTTGGGGTAAGCAGCAGCCAGACCCCCACTTAAACCACTGTGATTTCTGTGCATTCATATTTTTTTTATATAAATAAATAAATAATAATAAGTAACTTTAACTAAGCCACAGTAATCATTTGTATATGTTACATATTATCCAAAAATTGACTATAAAAATCTTTTATGATACTTATGATGTTGCACCACAGTGCACCCAATGCGAAGTTGGAATAGTTCATTAGTATAATATAAAATAGGTTCATATACTAAGATTTTATGTTGAGAATAATAATCATATGTGATATTGCATAACACTTATAAATATCGACAATATACACAATGCACTATTAGTCACAAGATAATTAGATTATATGTACACTTACGTTTTCTTCATCATGAAATCTGCCTCCAAGGTCACACTGCATAAACATTCTGCACTCTGTGGCTTAAATGGCTTCACATCGATCGCCTACAATGAACACAATATTATTTTATAATTTTTTTCCGTTTCTCTTGCATACACTTTAATCAAAGTGGAATATTTGTCCATTTACAATAAACAAAATGAATGGCAGGACATTATTTAAATTCCCATTCCCTTCATGGATCTGCAGTCAGAATATCTCTTTATTATTCTTTATTTGCCTATCTCCTCAATATTAATTTATTTTATAGCTTCAATGAACGATTTTTTTATCACAAACGGAAACTATGACTAGCATGTTTGTAGACATATAATAATTTTAGCATTAATATTTTAACTTTTGTAATAAAAAACTAAAATATTTTGCTTATTATAATAGTATTTCTATACAGCTTATTAGCATTACTCGATACAGGTGCATATAACCAGCGCACCTAAACATTATATTATCTCTCAAACAAAAATTAAATAGACTGTGATATATTATAAATGATGTATTAAACTATATTTGGTTTCATAACATTTATATATGTTCCCTGGAGGAGTGTAAACTTTTCGTTCAACCTATCGTATGTTGGAGGACCACACCCATTGTTGGTCTATGAATATTTTAAACTTAGTTAGTAGTTAAACTAAGTTATTCTACTAACATTTCATTTGTTTCTCATAAAAGGAATATCTACACCATGAACGAAAGTAAGAATATATTTTGAGAAGCAATATAAAAGAAATGGATGTATCAGACAACCCAACTACAAAAGTTAGGATAGTTGACTGTCAGGAGTAGCTCAAAAAGCTAGGTCTTACAGTTATGTACTTGTATCTCTACTATCAGACAGACCTCGACTCTACATACCCTTTGTCTATTATATGCTCTCGTGTCACAGAACTTGCACCTTTTTGAATTACTAAGTCCTTAAAATAGTAGCAGTACCCACTTCACGTCAATTCTTACCTGACCTATCGAAAGTGTAGCCCATTTCCTTTGTGGTGCGGAAAAACCGACATTACCTCGTTCTACGCCACTGAAGAATCTGATGCTAAACACAAAATGCTGAGAAGATCCTGTCGATATTTCAATGTGCCTAAAAACACACTTATGTAATCAACATTTAAATCTTTCTATGCCTTTGTATAATATAAAAAGTCAGATGTTTGGCTCTAAAAATATGATCATTATATTGCAATCCATAGTGAAAAAAATGGTTTTTGTTATATAACTAACATATTTATAGTGAATATTGTTCTATAAATAATGACTTATTTAAAGAATGTATATTGAAACTTTATCCATTTTATGCAAAATTTTGTAATGGGCAAGCTTTTTTTAGAGTGATCAGGGATGCCACTAAGGTTGAATCTGGCACTCTGTCTTTTTTTACACTTTATTAAGTTTAAGCATTAGATCACAGTCTGACTTGATGTTAAATGATGAGGTGGGCTAAGACAGTATCATGCTAAACTTAGTGCGAAGCTAAATCAAAAGTACGGTTTCTATAGATACTTGCTGACAGACATTTCAATATAAGGTTAATAACTCACCATCTGGGCATTAGAAAAAAGTCGAATATTATGTTATGAATTCATCACCATGTTTTCTTTCGATAAAAACCCAGGCTCGTGCAGGAAGTGAACCTATGGTTAGTGGTGGCTTTACACAATTCACACACCACAACAATCATCACTATTGTATAATGTGCAATTGTTTTGTAACAGATTTTTTTTAAATTATAATTTATCACATTATTTGATAAATCATATATTTAACATCATCATTACTCTTATCCCACCTAAGTAGGGTCGGCACAAAATGTTTTATTTTTCCACTCTCCCCTGTCAGATGTCATCCCAGTATTCACACCTTTTACACACATTATTTTTCACACAATCCATCCATACATTTTTCGGTCTTTCTCTACACATATATTCGTCCAATATCATACTCAAAACTTTTCTAGTTACATGGTATTCATCCCTCCTCATGACATGGCCGTACCGTGCTAACATATTACTCCTTAACTTTCTTTTCATATATTTAACATAGTAGCCATAATACCACTCAAACAAAACAGGATTATTAATATTCACTAATGAGGTAAAATTATATAAAAATAATTAACATACTTAACATCACTAGGAAAATCATCAGGGTTGATTAGAGCACAATTTGTAATAGCAAGTTCGTCCGAAGGACATTTTGTTGCTTTCATACGCTGTGAACATAGATATATAAAAGTTAAAATAAGTTAAAGACTTAAATTATCAATTTAGTTTGAAGTTGTGCCCAAAATTATAGATAATAATGAATTACCCCCCACATAAAAACAATGAATTAAAATATACAAAATATGAAAAATTTACTTGAAGTTGGAACATGGGTTATGTTTTAATAATAAATATATCATAAGTAAATATTTTTCTAATTACAATTTACAATATTTAAAAAAGTAATATATATATATATTGTTACACCTGAAATATTTATAATATTGGTAAATTTACAAAATCATAACAGGTCTTTAAAAAAAAAAAAAAATTAATTACTAAGTTACATCTATCTAATAAATCATTATAGCTAATAATGGGATTCGTATCTTATAGAATTTTTAAATTTGTAGTGAGTGAAAATAATATTGAAATGATTTTGAGCACAATATAAATATATAATAATACATACCATAGAAGACATTATTTTACAATATCGTTTTCAATAATAAGAGAAAAAATATACAACTATATTGACAATGATTCACGTCTACTGATTTGACATCACACAAAACAGAATGTCGTCAACAACGAATGACCGCAATGACTATATTTTCTCTGAAAATCTATTGGCTACAAAGATCAATACTTGGAAAATTTGCTGATTCAATGCTGCCATATTAAAAAATTTATATCGAATAGATTTGGACTATTTGTGCCATTTAGAGTATGTACTTTGATAAAACTATATGCATTGCAAACATCTCTAGATCAACAATAAAACATATTTCTCACAATCATTCTAAGAACAAAGACATAGACACATATTGTATAATAAGCATAACTACGTTATATTTTATTATGCACAGGTTTATGATAAATATAAGAAACGCTCAGTGCTTAACTTTGCGCAATGACACAACTCTTTATATATATCTTAAGATTAAATTTCTATATTTTTTTAGATTCTATAATTAAGATTTATGACAAAAATATACTGTATCGATTTTGACTAAATGAACTTAGACACTAATACATAATTGAATTTAAATAAGTGTTTGCTATAGCATACTGAACTGGATGCTCCATATAGTTTCTCATTGTGATGTTTGCAGAGATAGGCTATCCACATTGTGCATGATGCAGAAGTTACCAGAGGAATAGAGACATTGCTTCGTTAGGTGTGGTCTACTACTATAGTTGTTGAATATAATCCCTTCCTCTCCCTTTCATAACAAAACCACCCGCGCTAGATTTCGAATTCACAATTTTACTGTAATATATTCTTGGCATAAATAAAGATGTTCACCAGTATTATGTTTTTCAAATCAAATAAAAAATACTTTATTCAGTTTAGACCCTAATAAGGCGCTTATGAACGTCACAACTACCACCAGTTCGAAGAACAATCCAGCCATCGAGAAGCACCGGCAAGAAACTCGATTGGGTACATCTTTTTAACATATATATACACATTTCAAATACATTATACGTTACAATCGTTTTTAGTGAATGCACAGAGATGAGTCAATTCCAGACATTACCATCGTTCACATATTGATCCACTCTATAATAGCCTTTTGAGACAAACCCCGCTTGACGTGGCGCTTAAATTTATTTAAATTTAAATTTATTTAAATGTATTGGGAATTTATTGTAAAACCTAACACTATTGCCTAAGAAACTATTACCGGTTTTGCTAAGTCTGAAACATGGGACGACCAGTTTGTTACAGTTTCTAGTATTTAGATCATGCCGGTCCTTTATAAAATGCAGGTTTTGAAAGTTTTTACGGACATACATTAAATTATCAAAAATGTATTGGGTGGGTAGAGTGAAGATACCGAATTCCTGGAACTTCGTTTTTAATGATTCTCGAAGTCCCATATTATATATTGTTCGAACTGCTCGTTTTTGTAATAAAAATGTGGTGTTCTACCTCAGCAGCAGTCCCCCACAGCAGAATACCATAAGACATTATGGTATTCTGCTGTGGAATATGGAAGTAAGCGAAGTAGACTAAGCTAGCAGTGGCAATACCTGTAAGCTGGCGAATTTTACGTATCGCGTATGGAGCAGAACTTAATCTGAGAGCCAATATTTTAATATGACGGTCCCGTTGTAATTTAGAATCTATTGTAATTCCCAAGAATACAGCATTGTCAAGTAACCCTAACAAATTCCCTTCGATCTTGATTGTACTATCAACCTGTCTAATATTGGGTAAAGTAAATCTCATACATTTTATTCTATCTGTATTTAGCAATAGGTTATTTAACGCAAACCAATGACAAATTTCATTTAAAGTATTATTCAGATGCCTGACCTCTGAATCTATCCGTTTCATTTTAAATATAAGTGAAGTATCATCTGCAAAATGCACCATGTCAGCACAGTTATTAACCATTAGTGGCAGATCATTTATATATAGTAAAAACAAATACGGCCCTAAAATAGAGCCCTGTGGGACACCAATTCGCGCAAACAATACCGCAGCGGTTACCCCATGTATGCTAACTTTCTGACAACGATCTTGTAAATAAGAAACTAGAAGGTCGAGAGAAGATCCACAAACACGATTGTATTTTAATTAAAGAATAAGCACACTATGGTCAACGAAATCAAAGGCCTTAGACAGATCGTAGAACACACCAATTGCATCCTGCGAATCCTCCCAGGCTCCCAATATATGGTTTATGAGCGTTGCACCAACGTCAGTAGTAGATTTCGAATTTGTGAAACCAAACTGTCGACCATCGAGAAACTTTTGCTCTCTAAAATATTGTACCAATTGTTTGAGCATACTATTTTCAAAAATTTTACTAATGAACGGAAGTACAGAAATAGGTCTATAATTTACAAGATTACTTTCTGCCGCCTGATTTAAACAAAGGAACCACTTTGCTTACTTTAACTAAATTGGGGAAGGTTCCTTTTGCTATACACTGAATAAATATATTAGCCAAATGTGGTGAAGTAGTGACAATTAAGGGCTGTATCATTATTACTGACATTCCCCATATGCCTTCGGTGTTTTTATTGAATTTAATTGTTTGAAGGCCCTTATTATTTCATCTACATTAACAGATGAGAATTTAAATTTTGATTTTGTAGATGCACTTATATTTTTTAAAAAGCTGCGACACCCTCTGCTGAAGATGTTATACGCTTCATTATTTCTGAAGGTATATTAGTGAAGTAATCTTTGAAAACTGTTGCTACCACCCTTCCGATGAAATAACGGCAGTGAACGATCAGTTCCAGCCTGCCTATCCAAACAGAGCGTATTCACGCCCACGCCCGCGTAACCACAGATCACGCCGCCGTGGTCTGGGGGTAAATTTCGCTCCCGTACACCACATTAGGCCCCCCTCGGCAGCGGCTCAAGCGTAGGTTCGTTCCCACGGCGTGGAGCCCTTGAGTGCGCTGCTCGCGCGATACAGTGACACAAAATCTTACATCACTGCGACAACATTACACATATCACCTCCACACACGTGCACGCATACACGCTTACACATGCAAGTGGAAGGGTTTTATTTTTTTCCTTATCAAACTGAAATAGTTTAGAAAATTATCCGATACGAAATATATATAAGAGTTATTGAGGTATGTATGCCTAGTACACATATATATGTTTCAACAACTCATATATGTATGAATAGTTAGCTTAGCTTAGGTTAGCTCAGATAGGTTGCGAATTGCATGTATCAGGCAACAGCCCAAGCCGAAGTGTGACGCGCACCCTTGAGCTAGTTGTGAAATAAAATCGGCTGAGTACCTTAAGCGCTCCCTTAATAGCCCGGTGAAGCTGTTAAGACCTATCAAGGTCAATAGCGTAATCAGTTCGAAAAAAAAAAAACTGTTCCTACCTCTGAACTGTTTAAAATACGAACTCTGTCGACACTTAGGTTAAATGAGTCATTATTTATTTTATTTTTTCCTATTTATTTAATTATTATATGCCAGATAGTTTTGGTCTTATTTCTAGAGTTGAGAATAGTACTTATCGTATTATGAACCTATGGAACCGTCTCCCAACCAGTGTATTCCCTTTCTTTTAATAATAACAGACCGAGACATTTGAGCAGGTTGACGTAAAACCGGGACGGTGATTGATTGTGTTGATTTTGATAGTCGTTTATGTTTCTGGATAGTACTATATTTACATCACTGTCACGTCCTACAATAGCATGTTTGAGCTTCTTAAATGGTAGAATAATATAATTATAGTATATGATACTGCAAGAAATTTTTACCCTTCCTGAATTATACTGATTATTTCTTGTAGTAGATTTTTATAATCTAGCAACACCTTTATGAAAAACCATAGATTAAAATAAATAATAAAAAGATTATAACTACAAATGGCCGAAAAGCTTAGGTGGTTAGTTTGTGCTGAAGTATTTCACGTTGATGTAAAAATTGTAGTCATTATTAGTGTGTGTTATTTGTTTATAAATATCCCTTTCTCCTAAATACTTGTAAAATGAATGAATAAAGTCTTACTAATTGTCATAATTCTAGAAATAGTTTTAAAAGCTAACCTAATTCGTAGGATTAAAAATGGAGCTTCCTCAACCACCACAGGGTACGCCACTCAGACAAGTGCTTAAATTATTCATAAATGTACTAAATCCTGTGTTATGGAGATATATTTAACTTATATTTATATTTTAGACCAAGATCTACGCAACATCATCGACAAACTAGCGCAGTTTGTCGCCAGAAATGGGCCGGAGTTCGAGAAGATGACGAAGAACAAACAAAAGAATAACCCGAAATTCAGCTTCCTCTACGGCGGAGAATATTTTAATTACTACCAGTACAAAGTGACGACAGAACAAGCAAGTAAGCATTATAGAATGATGGCGGAAGAATTTGAACTATTCGATAATGACTGATTGCAATAATGATATTGTTCTTACAACCACTTTAAGTGAACCTCCGCTGTTTATAGTTCTAAAGCAATCCGTCGGTGGCCAGCCGGCTCCCGCTCCACCTGGGGCTTATATGGCACAGAACAGGCAATATGTAATGCCCCAACAGGCCGGCGCTACGCCTGCTCAGCTCGGTCTGGCAGCATCTATGTCTTCGGCGCCCGCCCTGCAGCAGTGGCTCGCGGTCAACTCCACTTCTAGCAACACCTCGCAGCACTCACATGACACGGATAACATCACCACTCAGATCAACATGTTAAAAGAGCAAATCACCCAGTCTGAGAGTAATCTCAATGCACAACATACGGTTAGCTTAATTTTACTCATTCTATGTAAAAATTAGTTTAGTAAATATGCTTTAATAAATTATCTTTTTTCATTGCATATGTTGTGATTATATTATTAATATACAATTAAATAATCATACTCATACACGTTCTGTTGTAACTTTTGATAAAATGTGTGTCCAATTTTATAATGGACTTATTTATAATAGGTCTTTACCTATGAAATTGCCGTTCTGCAGTACTGGCCATTTCAAATCAAAATAATTTTTGTTTGGCTAAGAATTCTAATTTCAAATTAATTTTATTTTAAAAACATGGAATTCTTTTTCCAAAAGTAGTCATTTGTTTATTGATTAGTTTTTTTACATTTTCATCGCATTTCAATCTTTTTTGTCATCATGGATACATTAAAAATTCGAGTAATTATGGAATATGAGTACCGTCATGGCAGCAACGCGGCACAAGCGGCACGCAACATCAACAACGTTTACGGAGCTAACACTACAAACCAACGCACCACCTGTTATTGGTTTGCTCACTTCTGTTCTGGGAATTTCAACCTGAAAAATGAACCTCGCGGTCGTGCGAAGACTTTGGTCGACAATGACGCATCAAAGGCGATTGTGGAAGCTGATGATACACAATCTATGGCTGTATTAGCAGCAGCTTTCGACGTTAGCGTCAAAACAATATTGGTCCTTTTGCGTCAAATTGGCAAGGTAAAAAAGCTTGACAAATGGGTGCCCCACGAACGCAATGATCGCCAGCGCAAAGTACGTGTCGAGACGTGCCTTGCACTGCTCAACAGACACAAATGAAGGAATTTTGAACCGCATTGTTACCTGTGATGAAAAATGGATTCTGTTTGATAACCGCAAGCGCTCAGCAAGCTGTTTGGATCCTGGTTCAGCACCTAAACAATGCCCTAAACGAAAACTTACCCCTAGAAAAGTGATGGTCACTGTTTGGTGGTCTAGCGCCAGTGTGATTCATCACAGCTTCTTATCAAACGGAGTGAGCATTACTGCAGATATGTACTGTGAAGAACTGAACACAATGAAGCTGGCACATCTCCAACCAGCATTGGTCAATCGCTTGTCTCCACTGCTCCTGCACGACAACGCGTGACCTCATACTGCACAGCAGACGGTCTCCAAGTTGCAAGAACTGGGGTTGGAAGTTCTGCGTCATCCGCCCTACTCACCAGACCTTGCGCCTACAGACTACTACTTTTTCCAGAATTTGGATAACTCCTTGGCGGGAAAAAAATTCAATACCCGAGAGGCAGTACAAAATGCCTTTGAAGAATTTGTTGCCTCCCGTCCAGCTGATTTCTTTAAGAAGGGCATCAATAAACTGCCACTGCGTTGGCAAAGATGCATTGATTGCATGGGTGATTACTTCGATTAATACAAATAAAAAATACATGAAAAAAATAAGTTTAAATTTTTTCATACAAAACGGCAATTTCATAGGTAAAGACCTAATAATAATGCCAACAAAGTTATAATAAATTTCTTGATTCTTTTATTTGCTGTTAACTTTAAAAACGCCAATATTTATTATATGTATGTTTGAATTAGGAATTAATTAGGTAGCCCGGTCTGGATATAAAAAAAAGTTGTTTAATTGTCTGGTGCAGTGTCCATCGTTTATGGCTCTATTCACTTGATATTGGCAAAATTGTGTTTCACATGTTGCCATTTTAAAAAGAAGAAGGGATTAATTTTATTTTATGTACAATTATGATTATAATTCTTCGCAATTACTTTGAATGTTCTAAATGATATTTATATTAAAAGCACTATGAAATTATAGTGCTTTTAATATAAATATGTTTACATTTAAGAAATGTTATTACATTATAGTGTTTTGATTTATTTCAAAAGTATAAACTTCTTAACTTTTTATTCTTATATAAGTTAGCTTTGGAACAAAATGATGTTAAATGATGAGGTGGCTACTGGTGAAACATAAATAGGCAACAAATTTTAAGGATACTCGGGCTCATGATATATATCTGATGATAATTATCATATAGTTAATTTCAGCATTAATGAAAAGCAGTGTTATTGCAATCATAATAATGAATAAACATAGTGTATCACTTCTTGAAAAGATGGTAGCTTTATTGAAAAATATTTGTAAGACAGATTTTTAATTACCTTTACTAAAATTCAATCATATGTGAAAATAGATTAAATTTTTTCTAAAACTAAGTTCATTAATCATAAAATGTTTTATATATTACTAGAAGATTTCATCTCCAATTTATGTTCCGATAATTTAATGAGATAAAATCACAGGTTTTAAAACTTTTCAAATATAAAATAAGTTTATTATGGTTCTCAATAAAATTATATGTAAATGATATATTCAAATACTTTACAAGTTACAGCATGTTTAGAAAATCCTATAAAGATAAAAATGGTTACATTGGTTACATATTTCTAAAAGCATGAGGATAATAGTTGTAAGTATAATTTTAGGTGCTGATACAACAACAGCAAGCCAAAATCAACGAGCTGGTGAGCAAGGCTCAAACGGAGACTATACAACTGATGGCAGAGGAAAACAATATCAACCTTGTGGAGCTAGACACTATTTTGCAGCCAATTATTGATACATGTACAAAGGACAGTATCTCTGCAGGTATGGCAGTATCTCTTAAGAGGAATCTACATATGCCTTTTGTACCCATTTTCTAAGTACGATTCCTAAGAGAATACTCTATGGTTTACACATAGACAATGTATCGAAAGATCAATGATGAAAAAATATTCGTCTTGTTTGTATAATAATCAATAACTACTTGTATTTGAAATTATACTTCTGTTGGAGTGTTATGATAAATTGTTGAATGTTCATTATTAGCGGGAATTAATTAATAAATAGTTTCTTTTAAAGTAATCTATTTAGAAAAAATTAACAATTTGTGTATTTTATTGAATCTTTTCTATATAGTGTTTAGTTTTGACTTTTAACTTTGGACTACATTCAAAATTATTAAAATGTGTAAAACAATTCTTTTTATATTCACACTATAGAAGTATAACTTCTCAAGTGTGTAAATAAGCATACATACTTTTGGTTTCATTTGTTTTGTTTTACTGCACCAAATCGGTTATTACCGCTTTCAATTGTATTTTTAAACGCAAATAATCTTAAAAAACCTAAAACCCGATCGCAGCGACATCTAGCACTTCCAATTGTGAATCCAAACTATCCAGGGACTCACTCAAACATATACCCAGTTGGTATGTGAGAAATCTTTTAAAATAAGCCTAGAACCTGTTGGCACCATTACCTAAAGTGTCCAATGAACATCAAAACTAACTTACATATATTGCCAATAAATGTTTTCCCAATACCCCTTGTAACTTCATCACTTAACATACTGTAAAAATTAAACTTTTATCTACATTAAATTTCCATTTTGTTTTAGTTGCTTGTTTTATAAGAATTTGTAAAATATACGAGAAATCTGCATTCAATCTTAATTTCTTCTTCTTCTTTTTTAAAATGGCAACATGTCAATCTTAATTTTGTCAAATTTATCTTACTTTTGACATATAAACCACCTTTTCACTGAGATACTGAACTTGGGATAATATACCTTTCTAACAGTGAAAGAATTTTTAAAATCGGATCAGTAGTAGTACCAAGGATTCCTCGAAAACAAAACTTTACATCTCTTTATAATATTAGTATAAATACAACATAGTATGGTATCTGCAAATACCTCAACTGATTATTTTAATCGTAGATTCACAAACCTGAACCTAAGTACTTCAAGACTCAACAATATTTAGGAAACTAATTTTATCAAATATCGAAACAACATACGTACTGACAGAACTCTGATTGAGATTCATCTTCTACAATGCAATGTAACTATTATCTAGGTTTATGTTTTAGGAAAAAATCTTCTTCTTCTTCTTTTTAAAGTGGCAACATGTGTGCGCACACAATTTTACCAATGTCAAGTGAATGGAGCCATAAACAATGGAGATTGTGCCAGACAATTAAGCAATTATCTTTATATCCAGACCGGGCTATCTACAAACACACACCACAAAAAAAGCACATGTAAACTAAACATACAACATATTGTTAGAATACAAACATCCACAAGAGCAACACTAAAATGTAAAGTTTAATTTTGTTAGTATTAATAAATTTCGACATGCATTCCAGAATTAAATGATTATCCATAACAAGAGTTAAGAGACACATAATGTTAGTAGGACGGGGAATAGAAGTAGGTAGAACATCATAGAGAGAGACTCTGTTTCTAGGGCAATTAAAAAATATGTGATCTGGTGATCCGTCCTCTAAGCCACATTCACAAATAGAGTGATCCCTGATCCTTATTTTATTCAAATGTACTGGTGTGCTGACGTGCCCAAGGCGCAAACGGCAAATAATAGAGACAACATTTTTACTAACATTTCTAAATTTTAAAAACCATGGCTTTTGCGGAATATCAAGTTGCAAAGACCCATAATGCTTGCTCTTTAATTTCCGAGACAAATCCCAACTCTTTTGCCACGCATCAGACAATCCTAATTTAGATAATAAGCATAAGTCCCTTGCGTAAATTCTATAATGATCCAACGAACCCGACTGGATGGCAAATTTGGCGCAGGAGTCCACAGTTTCATTGCCCGATATTCCACAGTGCCCCGGGATCCAGGCAAGAACTGTACTAAAACCTAAACTGTAACTCTCATACAATGCTTTCCTAATTGTAAGTATAACTGGGTGCTTATCTTTAGAACGGAAAGGGTTAGACTAAATCGCTTCAAGGCAGCTTTTGCTGTCAGTAAATATAATGGATCTCGTTAATTTGTGTGCTTTTATAAATAGTACAGCTTCAAGGATGGCGACAGCTTCCCCTGTAAACACTGTGGTACCAGGAGGACATCTATAGTTTAATAAAAAATCTTGTCACCTTTGTTTAGCAAACATTTTTTATACAATAAAATAAATGTAACAACATATAAGTGACAGTTTCGTTTACACAAATTTTTCATATATGGTTGATAATTACACACAGAAACGTCATGTAGCCGTAGCTCAGTTATAACGTACTGGACGTTATATGGTCCAACGGAGTCGACGGTTCGGAATACAGCGATGGTTTTTTTTTCGTATTTAAAAAAAAAGTAGTATAGGGAAATATAAAAAGAAAATTTACCAAAATCCATCAAGAATTTCATTAACTACAAATTTTTTACTTTCGTCAGTGTTCCTGGAGAATCCCTTGCGTTTTAGGAGACAAATGTATCCTAGGTGTAACCTTGTAATATTAGTTATCACTGTGCCAAATTTCGTCAAAATTGGTTCAGTACTTTCGGAGTGATGCCTGTTCACAGGGACAGACAGATAAAAATTTGAAAAGGGTTGTTTTTGGCTTCTATGTCGAAAACAAAGTCTACCCCGATTGAAATTTTCAAAAAATATTTAATGTACAGATTTGAACTTGTTACAGTTTTATTATAGTATAAATTATATATTGGTTTTTATTTTTAATTTAATTCTAGCCTTTGATTATAAGTTTCCTCTATTAAATTTTGTCATAAATACTTAAGGAAACATAGACAAATAATAAAGTAATCTAAGTACCCTGAAAATCAGCTATCTGCTTAACGGACAAGAAAAGGCACTTTACATTTATGTGTATGGATTATATTCCAGGTTGAGAGAACATGCAATAACTTACTATACTTTATACTAAAAAAATATTATTAATTGCATTTCTTGTTTAGGATGTATATATTATAGGTAAGCTTCATCCCTGTATTTTATTATAGGCAAAGGTTGGATACTACAGCATGCTACAACATATGCTGCGGGAAAAGTGATTGCTCAACATCTGCTCAGAAAGGTGACACAATCAGGAGCACCTTTTACACAAAAACTTCACATCATATACCTTGTCAATGATGTTCTACACCATTGGTTAGTACACACATGCTATTGTTTATGTAACATTTATAATGACTTTATGGAGGGCTGAATTTCTATTCTATTTGTTTATTTCCTCATTAATTTTCCTTAACAATTCTTTGATTATTCAAAAAGTCATAAGTTTTATTTCTAATTTTGTTGTCATATTGGTATAGTTTATTGTAGTATGTGTATTAACTTTAGAAAACAGGTTGTATGACAACTAATGACAGAATAAATGTAATTGTTTTCTTTTTGTTTGTGTTATAATATTATGTATCTGGAATTATTGTATCACATTCTTAAAGTTTGTTTGATTCTATACATTTGATTTCTTGTATATCCATTTATCAATTACACATTATCAATTCGGTGTCTATGATGCTATTATTCCTAATTACAGTGCACGCAAAAACGCAGAAGATCTCAAGAAAAATTTGGAAAATGTGGTGGTTCCAATGTTTTGCAATGCCAGTATAGGTAACATATTTATAATAATGCCCTCGAGTTAGGTCTGTCTTGATTGTTGATTGTGTACTCTCATCTTCAATTCAATGCATCTCTAGTATATCATCGCCTGGTCTGCTGAAGTCAGGTAACTTGCTTAGTGTCATCTCGGCTTGTATGACAACTTTTTAATTCTTTGACTGTTTCAGCCGTTACGGAGGAACAGGAGGCTAAGTTAAACAAGCTGCTGCGTCTATGGGAGTCCAAGTCCAACTATTTCGATACATCTGTTATTGAGAAAATGAAGAGTCCCACCATCTCCTATCAGGAATATCAGAGTAATCTGATATCGCAGCACTCCAATTTAGTCGAACATTTAACACAACAGACTAAATCAACTTTTGAAAAGTATGTACACAAGTGTGTTAATATAAGTAAATATTTAATTTTCAGGTAATAATTAAATTTTTATTAATATTTTCAGTTATCAGAGTCAACATCAAGCGTTTCTGAGTCACACGATGCAACAAATACAGCAATTAGAAATGCAGAAACACGCTTTTGACATGCAAAACACACATGACGATAATGATATGCAGCAGCAAAATTTTCACAACAATTTCAATGATCAAGGCTTTCCACAGATGGGTGGATACGATCAAAATTTTAATTCAAACTGCCCATTTGGCAGTGAGAGTGGTGATAACTATGCTTCCAATAACAGTATAAGCGGGAATGAAAACAGTTATGACAGTCAAACATTTGATCACATTACTAAGTCAAGGAATGACATACCGGAAGAGCTGGATCTGTCAAATCTCGTGAATATCAATTTCTCTAAACCGCCTCCTGGTTTTAAACCTAACGATAACTCGGCTCTGTTAGCATTCCAAAATGGTTTACCAGACCTGAGTAAACCACCACCTGGATTTCCTCCATTTATAGACATTAATAATGAAGACTTGATGCCATCGGTACCATATTTTGAGTTACCAGCCGGTTTGATGGTTCCACTTATTATGGTAATTACTTTCAAATTTATTCTTACTCTCATAGATTAATAAGATGCTATAAGAAAAAAAATATTTTGTACTCGAACATATAAAATCGAATAGACTATACAATTACACTACAGTAGTAGCAATATCTCTTAAAGATAGCTTCCTTGTTGCTCATTGTATTCCCTCTGATGTCTACAATAAAACTCACTTGGATGCACCGGGGGAGGTATTTATGTATAACTTTCAATAAAGTAGCATGGGTTGAACACTCTGGAAGGCCAACATCATTATTCGAAGATTTGATAAAGTTCGAGTTATTTTTAGAAACCCATCTAGTTCCCACGGTCGATGATTCATCCTATGTTGATTTGTATTACGGTTAACACAGTAACATTACGGTGTCACAGTAATTTTCATATATACAGGTAACTCTGCAGTTACACTCATTAAATTTTATAGATACTACTTAGCCCATATGGTAAATATAGTGTTACGTAGCCTGTAACCGACTCTGAAATTTCTCTCTCAGATAGCTTCTTTCACTTGAACCAGTGCAATATTTTTAGGGATTAGATTACAATCTATTATCGATTATTAATCAATAATTAATCTATATTAATCGATTAAAAGATTTGTTAAGTAATTTATTTGTTACAGCTGGAAGATGATAAATATAAGCCATTAGATCCAGCAAGGATTCGGTTACCACCTCCAGCTCCACCTAATGATAGACTGTTAGCAGCAGTTGATGCATTCTACGCATCACCAAATCATGAACGCCCCAGAGACAAGTATGATTTTCTTTTTCTTTTAAATGATTCTGCAATAGAGAATAGAATTAATTAAATTACCAACTATTTCAGTGAGGGTTGGGAAAAATTGGGCCTGTATGAATACTACAAGGCTAAAAATGCTGCCAGAAAACTGAAAGAAGAGGCGATAGCACAAGGCTACCGACCAAAATCTAAATCACCCAGCCCTATACCAAAAGACTTACAGAAGCAACCGACCCCACCTGGAAGAAGATATAGGTAACATTATGTTTGCAATTACAAGTTAACTTTATTAATCACAAATTATTATTTAATTAATTCACAGATATTAAAATTGTTAATTTAAGACATATATATTATGTTGTTATGAAAGATTTTAAATCTAATAATGTCTTATTTAAATGAAGTAAAAAATTGCACCTTACTCGAATCTGCCTACCTAGTTAAATGCCATTCTTAGATTTAATATACACATATCATCAAACAGTTATAATCGATTCTTCTAGTATACTATAGGCTAGGGATGCGAGATATTTGAAAAATGTAGATATAAATATCGATAAGTAAATATTGATGTGCAATAGGTATCGAAATAAAGCTATTAAATTATTGCAGTTTTTGTCGGGATCTCAGTCTTTCATGTAGTGAATTTTAATATCTTATTCATAATCAAGTGTAAATAAAATATTTTTAGATCGAGGAGTAAAACACCAGAAAAGCGTTCACCCGTTAAGTCGCGTTCGCGTTCTCCATCACCTAGGAAAAAGACATCCTTATGGAGGAGAGATCGGGAGAGAGAAAGTACATATTTTTTTAATACTATTTGCATGTCTTTAGGTAACAGTTTATTATATAGACATTTTCCGAAATTCAGCACCTTGTTATATACATATATTAATTATGTATGAACACTATCAATTGATTCGTTATAGTATTAAGCCTTCTTAGTTTCAAAAATTAGTGTCTACATATGTGTCTCATCAATCTTTTTGGCCATTCTAAATATAGCCATAACTGTGCATAATGCAGTCAAGGGTGTAATACAAAACAAAGTTAAAATATTATTATAGGAATCTATAATTGGCAATTATTTATCTATAATTTGTCTCCATGTTATACATAAAATATAATACATCTTTATACTTAAACTCGTGTCCTGCGCATTTATAGTCAGAGCGGTCAAAAAGATTAGCGAACTACCATTACCAGACCATTTTCTTTAGTATATATATTAACTGTCGGATGTTGCTCTGGATGAATCCTCGGTTTTCCTTTTTAACATGATATCGAGTCAACTTTTTACCCTTTAGTATTAAACATATTGGCCACGTCGTCATATAATGTCAATAGTGACTGTGGTTGGATACGCAAACAATATAGATTTATAATGTGGTTTTAAATCTTCTGTAAAAAAATGTGATAACATCGCGTTGTCTGACGTAGGTTCGATTCCTGCTAAGAGCCCGTGTTTTCGGTGATTGAAAACATCATATTAAAATCGTAGCAATTCATAGGGCTTTAACGTTCACTTGGACTTGGACGAAGGAATTAGACTATTTGTAAAGAAACATGTCATAAATTGTCTAAACTTGATAAATAGTCGCATTTATATGGGTTATTAAGCTACAAAATTCCAATTATAGAGGTAAGTTACGAAGGTTTGAAAATTCGTAGTAACAAAGACATTCCAATTCAAAAGTGTCGGGACGTCATTGTAATTATCAATAACAAAGGTTTCTCGCACATCCAGGTTTCACTGTTCAAATACAATTAGTGTTTGTTTTAGGTCGTCGAAGGTCAAGGTCAAAGTCTAGATCACGGTCGCGCAGCAGATCACGGGAGCGTGAACGTCACAGGGAATCGCCGAGATCGCGTCGTGTGGAACGTTCTAGATCACCCACGCCACCTAGTTTTCTGTAAGTAATTTTATTACAACTTTATTGTAAAGAGGGTACCTCCTGTGGTCGAACTTCGACCTTAGAGAAAAAAATATCTTTTTCAATTTTTTTATTGCTAATACTGTCACAACAATAACTACAAAACAAAAAAAGAAAAATACAGAGTACTAGTTTCTGACCGCTACTTCGTCCGTGTGGAATAGGTACTTTGGGTTAACGCTAACATGCAGCAGAAGCTCTCAAAAGGAAAAAGTAACCCGATTTTGAAACATTATTCTGTGGTGCTCCACTTTTATTAGTCTGTAGCCTTCCTCATTGAATGAGGTATCTAACACTGAAAGAATTTTCCAAATTGGACCAGTAGTTCCCAACATTAGCTCGTTCAACCAAACAAACAAACCCTCCAACTTTATAATTTAGTATAGACTAGCTGACCCGTGCAACTTCGTCTGCACCAAATCGGTTATTACCGGTTTCAATTGTATTTTTAAACGCAAACAATCTTACAAATCCTAAAAGCCGATTGCAGCGACATCTAGCACTTCCAATAGTGAATCCAAACTATCCAGGGACTTACTCAAACATATACCCAGTTGGTATGTGAGAAATCTTTTAAAATAAGCCTAGAATCTGCACGCAGCATTACCTAAAGTAGTGTCATCAAAGTGAAGATCAAAACTAACTTACATATATTGCCGATAAATGTCTTCCCAGTACCCCTTGTAACTTCATCACGTAACGTACTGTAAAAATTGAACTTTATCTACATTAAATTTCCATTTTGTTTTAGTTGTTTGTCTGCATTCAATTTTAATTTTGTCACATTTATTTTACTTCTGACATATAAACCACATTTTTTACTGAGAAACTGAACTTGGGATAATATACCTTTCTAACAGTGAAAGAATTTTTGAAATCGGATCAGTAATAAGTACCAAGCATTCCTCGAAAACAAAACTTTACCTCTCATTATAATATTAGTATAAATACAACATAGTATGATAACTGCGAACACCTCAACTGATTTATTTTAATCTTAGATTCACAAACCTGAACCCAACTACTTCAAGACTCAACAACATTTAGAAAACTAATTTTATCAAATATCGAAACAACACACGTACTGATAGAACTCTAGTTGAGATTCATCTTCTACAATGCAATGTAACTATAATCTAGGTTTATGTTTTAGGAAAAAATCTTGTCACCTTTGTTTAGTAAACATTTTTTATACAATAAAATAAATGTAACAACATATAAGTGACAGATTCGTTTACACATATTTTTTTCATATAAGGTTGATAATTACGCATAGAAATGTCATATAGCCGTAGCTCAGTTATAACGTACTGGACATTATATGGTCCGCCGGAGCCGACGGTTCGAATCCCGGCGATCTTTTTTTTTGGTATTTTTTTTAAAGTAGCTTAAGGAAATATATCTTATCTTTTTAGCTAATCTGTCTGCTATATATAGCACAATGAAAATTTACCAAAATCCGTCAAAAATTTTATTAACTACAAATTTTTGACTTTCGTCCGTGTTCCTGAAGAATCCCTTGCGTTTTATGAGATAAAAAGTATTCTAGATGTAACCTTGTAATATTAGTTATCACTGTGCCAAATTTCATCAAAATTGGTTCAGTACTTTCAGAGTGGTACGTGTTCAAAGGGACAGACAAACAGGCAGATCCTCGAGAATCCCTTGCGTTTTATGAGATAAAAAGTATCCTAGATGTAATCTCGTAATATTAGTTATCACTGTGCCAAGTTACGTTGAATGTTTTGAGGGTACTAGTAACTTTTCGTATATGGTGCATTTCTTGTCATTTTCCAAATCTCCAATAATGGATATCGTTTTTACAGAGGCGGCGCTTACCCTAGCACATCTAGTGGTTTGGACCCCAGTAACAAAGGTCATCAGTTATTACAAAAGATGGGCTGGAGTGCAGGTGGCTTAGGTGCCTCCGGGCAGGGCATAGCGGAACCTATCAGTGGTGGCATAGTTCGAGATAAACAAGATCAATATAAAGGTAAAAATGTATTTTAAAAATCACTTTATTTTTACTGTTTTAAAAAAGCAATCGATTGTTTTGTTTCATATTTTCCAGGCATTTTATTTGAAATATTGGTTTTAGAAACACTTATTTATTACTAACAGATGTTCATTGTTATAGGTATTGGAGTAAACCTAAATGATCCGTATGAGAATTTCAGAAAGAACAAAGGTGCAGCATTTATAACAAGAATGAAGGAAAGAGCACTTGAACGATCATCATGATCACAAAGGAATTAAGACTTACTGTAAATGTGTATAATTGCAAATGTGTGGTTGAATGATTTATTTTATCTAAATCATATTAAAAATATAACTATATTAATTTAACATTATTTTTATTTTTTTATATTCTCTACAGTGTTCCATATTGAAATAAAACCCATAGTCTAGTACTTAATATCATGTATTATAATAATATTATGAAAAAAAAAATGTTAATATATTTTTGGAGTTAGTACATATATTGTTACATTGACTAATCCTTAGTGCCATAACCTGATCTTCAAGGATGTTGATATAATTACTGTCCCATATTTGGAAGAGAACAGTATAAGACATAAACCTTAAACTTCAGTTAGAAAAACATTAGACAGCAGAAGGATATTTATTTATTATTCAGTGTTCGTATTTTTTCCTTATGCTACTTATAATTCAAAGTCATCTTCATAATTATCCTTGAATTCAGCCAGTTTATTTAAACTTTCAGTATACTCTTCAGCTTCCAAACCCTCAGTTTGAAATTTGCTTAACTTAGAAAATTTAATTCTGCTCACTTCACGGTGCAATTTTTCAAGCATATCAGCCAAAAAATTACCATTATGATATCCTGCTATAACAGGACAACTTTGAATTTGTTCACCGTTATTATCACTAATTAAAAATCCGTATTTATTAAGTTTCTCAGAAAATATCTTTGGAAACGGTGTTTTTATCTCCAGAGGCTTTTCACATATGGTTACGTTTGTAGCTGACAGGAAATTATTAGCTTGAAAATATAATTCAAACATTTCTTTAACATTACTGCATCTGTAAGCTGGTATATTCATTTGGTCTTTTGCTTTGTTTGGTGGAGCCTTTAAGTAGTTTTCCGGTATTCCTCTTACTGTTATAAGTTGAAAAATTTTATCTGTGGCAATCTTACAACTGGGAGTAATAGGTGTATATATAGGTTTAGTAGTTTTATTTAAATAATCTATTAGATATTCATTTTCATTAAATGTGAGTGGAATTTGTAATGATGCTGCAGCCATTCTTCTTCCGTAACCTGTCATATCCGTACATATGTCAGACATAGTGAAAAAGTTACTTTTATGTCTATATTTTTGGCTCAATGTGTCCATTGCTACAGCTAAGAGACTAGAGGAGTGATAATACATTTCTGGGTTGTAATTTATATATTCAAATAGTCTAGGATTGCCTGGTTTTCTCCATCCCTTTTCTCCAGTACATAAGGGTACAAATAAAGTGACATGCTCCGATAGTTCTTGCAAAGATAGAGCTAAGTTGACTAATCTGAAAGAATCTTTTAAATTTGATATATCTCTCTCTTCTTGCGTGTTTGGATTATTGTCAGTAAAGTGTGAAGCAATGATTGGATAACAGATTATAGGTTTCTTGTAGTCATCAACTAAATTCTCAATACAGCCAAGAGCCAATCCTGCAAACCCATTTGTACTGTCAAAATTAATTTGGAATCCTTGCATACTATCACACTCTTCAACATACTTTCTTATATTATCATTGAATGATTCTCCAAAATCTGAATTCCATAATCCCTTGCCAGTGTTGAAGATGTCAAAACCTTCCTATAATCAAAAGAAATATTTTTGTATAATATAAATTATTTTTCTCAAAACATATTACTTACACTTCTGTAAAAACTACATAATTATAAAATAGCTAAGATAATTTTTTTGTTTATAATCTTTTTTTTTTTCAATATAATGTTTATATTGGTATAGTAATAAAAAAATAAGGTACTTTCTTTTAAATTCACCACGCTTGCTGACCACTAGGTAGTGGTCGGCCTGAAGTTATCTTTTTCCACAAGTCTAACCAACCCGAGCTACAAGAGTAAGCAGTCAAAAAAAAAATATTTTTCTCAATTTTCCCCTCTTGGTTCAGTTAGACTTAGGAAACAAAGACAGCGCTGGCCGCGGCAATTGTCGGCGAGCACACTGCGTTGCCGTTAATACGTAAGTACCATTATGTATATTACCAACTTGATGATTTGAAGTTGAATCAAAATTGTAAAAAGATAACATTAGCCGGCAGCGGTCGGCGAGCACAGTGCATTTAATACGAAAGTACCAAAATAATTCAAAAAACATTGGTGACATTAGAAGACTGTAAAACATTTATTACCATAGTTCAATGTTAACAATGTCGGGTGAGACCTCAGGTCACACTTGTACTTAAGCCTCAAGATGATTATTTTAAGGAATATGTACATAATAGGATCATACATTGAATATATAACACAAGTATAATGGTATGAAATATTACTTCAGGATAAAATGTAGCCTGTCAGTCTAGCTCTTCTATGCATTCCACTAAA
This sequence comes from Antheraea yamamai, assembly GCA_036509395.1. Classification (NCBI taxonomy): domain Eukaryota; kingdom Metazoa; phylum Arthropoda; class Insecta; order Lepidoptera; family Saturniidae; genus Antheraea; species Antheraea yamamai. Next base: position 6,621,586 of record AP028445.1, read on the forward strand.
TTTGGTTTCAGGTCACTGTCTAAAAACAACCAGTCAAAGTACTTACATTTTTATCACCATGTTGATATTCCTTCACTATATTAACAGTTCTGGAATTAAATCTGGGATACAAATAGTCAGTCCATGTATTAGCATTTTGTTCAAAATTATATTGTTTATTGTCTAAAACTGTAGTGGATGCCTGTTCTGAATCAATATCTTCAAGATATTCATTTTTATTTGCAACTGGCTCTTCTATTTTGTCAATTACATCCCACGTTGTATGACTCTCTTCATTTGGTTCGAGAAGCCCGCCGCTTTCAGGTAATGTTTTCAATGAACCTTTTAGGTCTGCTAAAAGTAACCGCGGCATGTAAGTGATTTCATTAGTCGTTGTCCGACCTTCACGATATAGAACATCATGATTAATTTCAGTCTTTACAGTGCCGGTATAATCAAAACTCAATTCTTGTATGTTCCAAAAATGTGCACCAATATAATTTGAATAATGTCCGAATTGGAGAGTCAATATTTCACGTGTCGACATATTTGACACTGTTTGTAAATATTTACTCAGATATAATTTTAGTTAGATGCAAAACATGTTTTGAAGCATACTTCAATTATTTACTATAAACCAAAGAGTATAATAAGTATTATAGGAATATAAACTATAAAGCTATAAACATAGGCTGGTAAAAGTAGGTTTATTGTTATTTGCCTTTTTTGGTTATACCTTGTCAAATTTAGGTTTTTACTATATATAAAGTACTCTGGACAGACTACTAAGAGGATACTACGTATGTACTCTGTGTTTAGGTTTATACTTATGACAGCTAACTGTGAAGAGTTGTATTTTTTCGCTAACGTGTATAGAGATGGAATTATTGCTATTTTTGCTTAGCATTTTACTGTTAGGTATTTTACTTTTTATATATATTGTTTATATATTATTTGTATTTTCTTTGAAAAATACGTGAAAAATGTTGCTATAATTATAACGATGTAAAAAATCACGAATTTAATTTTAACAGGACTACGTGACATAATGATGGCTAGACGCGAAAAACGAACACTAACAAATGTTAATATGCAAAATAAAATGATTCGATGATTAAAAATTGAATAGACAGGGCGAACTATTCTAGATTGATTCGGCAAAGAGTTCACAAAAGTCATATAAACTTCTGAGTTTTTGCCTAAGATAAACCTTTGAATTTACTACGCGCGGCCGTCCTATATGAAGACATTTTTGACACATGGCACTTAGCAGTTTTACACCCATGACTTGATCTCTTAAAATAGCTTTTAAAATGTCAATGTTTAATCAAATTAAATTAGAATATACATCGAAATGACGAAGTCAAATATTTACGCACACGCAAAAGAGACGATTACTTATTGTTAAAATAAACAAAAATAATCATATTTATATATTTACTATATCTACAATTTAATTAATGCACTGAATCCAATATGTACATAGTCTCTAAAGATATTGTTTAAGATAATAATTCGAAAATATAAACATAATCAATATTCTGCTAATATCGAATCTGCGAATTATCGTATTTAGTAGTTAAACGTCATATAATTGCTATAGCTAAAATTGTATTACCTAATCGCTGAAGTTTAAGAATCTCGTTATAAAAACAGCAATAAAACCAATGAAATACATTCGATGTAGGTCGCTTTAATTCCAGAATTTGACAAGTAATTATTTTCAATTAATCACAGTGCCCCGTTTATTTCTATTTATAAAACAGTGATAATATTATTAATTTACACACTTAACAGTGACATCTACGTTAACTTACTATTACTGACTTTTTATTAAATTATTCCATCTAGATAAGTTTTACTGTTATCGGATAGATGATGCTTAAATACTTGAACTAGGTATTTATTTAAAAAAAAAAAACATATTTTTCTCATCTTTTTAATGCGCTATAATTATACCCAATTTATCATTTACTAGCCGACCCGTGCCCACTTTGTTGGGCGGTAATAGGCATTATCAAGCTACAACTTTTCTCTAGAACTCAATCATATATATCTCATAATTAAGGCAGCGTTCGTAAGAAACGTTTTCGTTCGACCATTTTTCTCCGACTCCCCAGATATTACCCCCTACAACGTCACAAACTTTACCTCTTTATAATATTAGTATAGATAATATAATTAGTTAGTAACTTCTGCCCGCGACTTCGCACGCGTGGAATAGTTATTTTGGGCAAGACGCAGCGGAAGCTCTCAAAAGGAAAAAATACCCCGATTTTAAAACATTTTTCATTGTTGCTCCGCTCCTATTGGTCTTAGTGTGATAATATGTAGCCTATGACACTCATAAATAACGTGGCTTTATATTGGTAAAAGAATTTTCAAAATCAGTTTAGTAGTTCCTGAGATTACCCCCTACAACGTCACAAACTTTACCTCTTTATAATATTAGTATAGATAATATAATTAGTTAATAGCTTCTGCCCGCGACTTCCTACGCGTAGAATAGTTATTTTGTGGTAAGACGCAGTGGAAGCTCTCAAAAGGAAAAAAGCCCCGATTTTAAAACATTTTTCATTGTTGCTCCGTTCCTATTGCCCTTAGCGCGATGATATATAGCCTATGACACTCACAAATAACGTGGCTTTATGTTGGTAAAAGAATTTTCAAAATCGGTTTAGTAGTTCTTGAGATTACCCCTACAACGTCACAAACTCACAAACTTTTACCTCTTTATAATATTAGTATATAGATTATAGCCCCTGCCCGCGACTTCGCCCGCGTAGTAATAGTTATTACTCTGGGCTAACGCTGACACACAGCAGAAGCTTTAAAAAAAAACATCTCGATTTTGAAACGTTTTTCATCTGTGCTCCGCTCCTATTGGCCTTAGCGTGATGAAATATAGCCTATAACCATTCTCGATGAATGAGCTATATAACACTGAAAGAATTATTCAAATCGGACAGGTGTTAATCCTTCCGGCACAGCTCACAATAATGCCACCGCCGGCAAGCGTGTGTGAGATGCGGCGGGCCACACTATGCGGCGAACTGTGATCGTCCGATAAGCGAGCCCGCGACATGTGCAAACTGTGGCGGGCCGCACCCGACTAACCACAATCAGTGCCCCGTGAGGAAACGCGAGGCACGCAATAAGAGAGCAGGAACGCTGGCCAGAACAGGCCGGAAAGGGGAAACCATCCCACAACAAAACGTCGTGGCTGAGGCGGCACCGGCAAGCCTGATGGCGCCGGCAAACAACCCGACGCAACGTGGAGACTCGGCGCCCCCTACCAAAAACAAAAAACGTTCCAAGAGGAAAACCGCATCACAGAAAACTCCAAAAACAGACGAAAACCCGTTCGAGCAACTTATCAAGATGGCGGAAACCTTTAAAAACTGCCTCCGCTCTGTCCAAGAGGTAGAGGGAGTCCCGAAGGAGGCACTCAGAGGACTATTAAAATTATGCGCCAAATAATGGATAGCACGGCCCTACTAAAAATTGTTCACTGGAACGCCCAATCCCTAACAGGAAAGAAGAAGCTGTTAATGTATTTTCTAAGAGAGCACAGAGTTGACATAATGTTAATATCTGAAACTTTTTTAAAGGAAACGGATACCCTGAAAATACCTAGCTACACTGTCTACAGAAAAGATGAGACCAAGGCCGACGGCGCCGCCTATAGGGGATTGGTGGTACTAGTCAAAAACAAAATAGTGCACCAACAAATCCCCTATAAAGAGTATCAATCACTCTATGCGCTGGGAGTATTGATAAACTTCGACGGCCAAAACACTAGAATATTCGCAGCCTACAGACCACCTACGACCGCAATAGGTACATTAGAAGCCGACTTACAAGAGCTCCTCACACACACACCGGAGCCGACGGTGATCGCCGGAGATTTTAATATCAAAAATCGACATTGGAACTCTTCCATAACGACGGCGATAGGAAAACGAATATATAAACACTCTGAGGATCATCAATACGAGATCATCGGCCCAGATGTCCCAACTCATTATCACCACGGAAGTTCCTCGAAAGATGTATTGGATATCGTCATGTACAAGGGATTAAACAGTCCGCCCGCCCATACTGTTTTACCGGATCTGCCATCCGACCACATGCCGGTTTTATTAGAAATCCACGCCCCACCTATAAGAATAGGTATCCCCCCACCGAGACTAGAAGTCTGTTGGGAAAAATTCAGACAAGAATTAGAAAATAGAACACCCACTCGACAAATGACGACAGCCTATGATGTCGAAAATCTAACAAAAGACATCACAGAGAGCATCCACAGCTCCCTGGAGGCATCGTCACACAGAAGGACACGAGATCACAGCAGAAGACCGCCCCTACCACGTCGTATAAAAGACATGATAGATGAGAAACGAAGAATCCGAGTACAATGGCAGAATACCCGTTGCCCGAGTCTGAGATCTCGCCTCAACTCGATGGTGACGCGCGTTAAGCTCGCACTAGACGACCATGTGGCCACTGCATGGAACGCACATGTCGAGAGCATAGGAGACCACATCCCCTCAGTGCACCGGCTGTGTCGTAGCCTGTCCGCGGCCCCCAGAAAGCCACACCCGCTATTGGGAGACGATGGGAAGCCGAGATTCATGGCGAGAGAAAGGGCGGATATATTCGCGACCCATCTCGAGAGACAATTCTCTCCCAATCTAATACAAGATCACCGTCACCACGAAACAGTCACAAACTATCTGAGAACCTATGAACAAGAATTGAGAGAAAGAGACAACATCCGACTCTTTGTAACGCCGCGGGCAGTGCAACGAGCGATAAGGTGTCTCAAACCGAGAAAAGCTCCGGGAGCGGACGGCATCACAAACACGATGCTGCGACACGCACCGTACAAGACAGTCGCGGCATTAACCCGCCTATACAACGGCATATTACGTGCCGGCCACTTCCCCAACGAATGGAAGCTGGGGGTGGTTATAATGATCCCAAAACCAGGGAAAGACCACAAGAAAGCCGAAAACTACCGACCAATAACATTGTTCAGCACACTATCAAAAGTTTGCGAGAGACTTCTGCTGGGCATGATCAAACCGCACATAGAACTACGTAACGAGCAGTTCGGGTTTCGAGAAGGGCACTCGACGACCCTCCAGCTAACGAGAGTCATCAATACGTTCGTCGAAGGCTACAACAACAAGCAACACGCCGCCATGGTGCTGCTAGACGTAGAAAAAGCCTTCGATAAAGTGTGGCACGAAGGCCTGATATATAAGATTGCTACACAAACTACAACACCAGCCTGCCTACAAAAAGTGCTGATATCATACTTGAAAAACAGACGCGTCCAAGTGAAAGTGGAAAACCAGCTGTCACGTGAAATATCAGTGCGGGCGGGAGTCCCACAAGGGAGCTGCCTCTCGCCGCTCTTATATGCACTGTACACAAATGATATCCCCGTCGTCGGCAAGGCGAAACTCGCATTGTTTGCAGACGACACGGCATACTGGACGACATCAGTAAATAGAAAGAGAGCAGCCGAACTACTACAACCGACGCTTGATGCCTTACCCAACTGGCTGAAGAAATGGCGGATCAAAGTCAACGTTGAGAAAACACAAGCGTTTCAACCCAGATACTCGAGATCCGTAGTGCCACCTCTATCACTTCAGGGTAACACACTTCCATGGAGGAACGAAGTGAAATATCTCGGAGTCACGATAGACAAGAGATTAACCTTTAATAAACACATAGAGGAAATCATTACACGCGCGAGGGAGGCGAGGAGAGTGCTGTGCCCGGTGCTAACCTCGAGACTTCCCTATCGCACCAAACTAGGCCTCTATAAGACGTACGTGAGATCACGTCTCACGTACGCAGCCCCGGCTTGGTTCGGTTGCGCGTCAGATTATCTTAAGCGCAGACTACGAACTCAGCAAAGCCAGACGCTAAGGACGATAGTCGGGGCCCCACGATACGTGAGGAACGCGACGATCGCACGCGATCTGCGAATAGAGAGCCTAGATAAATTCATAAGCAGCCTCGCCACGAACATGTTTCGTAGAGCAGACATCTCGGCACACGTACACCTCCGAAACATCGCGCCATTACATACTAGACCGCCCGATGATAATCTCATCGAAGAAAATAGAGACACCCAGGGAAAAAAGAAGAGAAAGAAAAAAATACAGGCCCGTTCACTCGTGCGCTCCCCGGAGCAAGAATGAGTGAGGCGCGCCGCAAGATATCCACGCGAAGACGACATTACGCCTTCACATATAGACACTCCTTCGAATGAAGGAGGCGAACAATTGCCACCGATAGAGGGTTTAACCCTGGAACGGTTTCCCCGCACGCCCTTCACGGGGCGCGCGAGACGATTGCGAGTGAGGGTCAAATCGGACCAGTAGTTCCTGAGATTACCCCTTACAACGCCACAACGTCACAAACTTTACCTCTTTATAATATTAGTATAGATTAAGTTATAACGAATAACATTATTTCTGTAATTAACGTTATAACAATTGCTAATTATTATATTAATCAACCTTAGGTACTTGATAATGTGCTCATAGGATAAGAGTTGATCCATTGTCTTTTGCATTAAATTCCAAGCGGTCACACCTTTATATAACGTACTCTGTGGTCACAGCTAGTTCTTAAATGTACTCAAACCAAAGAGACTCAAACGTCGAGGTATGGTTTTGTCGGCGGATAGGATGAAATTCTTAGGGAATCAAGTATAACATACCCTGGAACATAGACGTTTGGTTTCCGATATGTTGTTTTTATATTTAATTTAAAATAACAAAATTGACTGTTCAGGTTTATTAGAGAAAATTGATTTGCAATTTAATTGAAAATTGATACGCAATACACTCGGAACCCTTGAATCCTTCACAAACGCTAAAGAAAGTTTAATTATGCTTGTAATTTGATGTTGAATTACACATTCATATAATCTTCATGCAGCTAATATAGATGTATTCTTTGAAAGCAGTGCAGCTTTCAAAAGTAAAGTTATAGAAGATCCTCGTTAAAAATATACAAGACACTCATAAACTCACACGTACTCATTCACATAGACAAGCTCCTCCGCTAGGAGTAATAATATTCTGTGATAAGCCTAAACCTTCCTTCCACTTTCCTCGTGAATCACATTATCTACTTGTGAAAACTGCATGAAAATCCGTCCAGTAGTTTTTGAGTTTATCGTGTACAGACATACGTGACAGAGGACTTTGTTTTATAATATGTAGTGATTAACAAAAGGATCAAATTTGGAGCATATCTAAGAAAGTTATTCCAAGAAAACTAAAAAAAGCAATTCCCTTAAAAAAGTCGAGATGTGTTGAATGAGTAAATATAGAGATTTCAATATTTACCAGAAGGGTTATTTTGAGGGGTACTAAAACATATGAAAAAATTGAGTAAATATAAAAAAAATCCGTTTGGGGTGGATGCCTCATTCGGGGTCCAAAGACATATATTTCAAATCAAACTGACATTTAATGCAGGTATGGACTCCTTTATTTTTATACAAAATGTTATTAAAAATCGTTTTACTAAGTATTCTAACACAGGTAAGACTAAAACTAGACTAAGCCTACAATTACTCTCTAAACCCTTACAAACTTGGATGTTGAAATACTGGCAGTGGAAAAATACATTAACAATTTTATCATACAAAATTACAACTAACAATTAAGTAATATTTAATTTTAAAAGGCAATTTGCCCTCACAATTATGAAAGCATTTTTTGAACATTTGGAAATCGGTAGAAAGTCGAGATTAAGTTCTTGTTTTGAGCATAACATTCTAACTTAAACACATCAGTCAACTGTTTTTAATTTATCTTCCTCGATATTACCTCATACCATGCCAATGTGGGTATGTTTCTTAAGCGTAATTTTGTATGCTTTAGTGCTTTATATTTTGATAACAATCTACTAACAGTACAACTATGACTATGACAGTAAAAGTCAGTCACGGTAAAGTGAATGCAAACATAGTGGTCTATCTTTAAAAATTTTCAATACTTCTAATCTAAATGCTATTTTTTTCTTGTAATATTTTTACAATGGTTCAAAGCATCGAAGAGCTACTTATTTAATAGCTTTCATGATTTTAATTGTATTTATTGACCATAAGCCATGTTGCCTATTTTTTTCAAGTATATGTCAATCACAAAAAAATGTGAATCTATTTAATTTTATTATATGACGTGTGAAAATTCTACGAGAGAAACTGTAAGAAGCAAAATATAAAATATGAGGCAAAAAAAGCTAAAATAACAATATTGGTTGATATAAAGCCATCAATTAATTGCAAATATACACATATCCGTAATAACGGCATATTCTGATACATAATTGAAACTTGCTTCGAATTGTGTTAGTCGAATGCCTTCTACAATTATCATACAATTTTTTAAGAATCTACGATTTCATCCGAGTAACTCTTCAAAATTGTTGCTTATTTAGCATCGTGATAATGTTTCCGTACTAGTTCAGACTTATCTAACACAACCTACAAAACCTATCATCAAACCTTTACATTCGAGAGATCTATACACCACAAATATAATATTTTAACTGTAAAGTTGAATGAAACAATCTCATTGTAAAATATTTCATACACACAATACTGAATAAACTTGATTTATCGAATAGAACACTCAACTTTGAACATTTAATTTCATTTTGAAAATATAATATAAGATGTTAATTTTACCGATCAACGTCTTCCTTGTAAATTGGATAAATTAGTCTTAAAAACAAATATTATTATTTTTCTAATTCTAGAAGCAAATCTAGACGTAAAAGATACTGCTATTCCGATACACTTGAAACGTTCCAGAGTATTTTTGTCCCATTTCAAAAGTTACTTATGTTTCTAATTTATTGTTTACAATTCACATTATTTGTCAATATTTGCCAACAGTATCTAAGCAAATATGGCAAGTTTATGAATAAAAAATGTATTACACAATGGACAAAGATCCCACCAAAAACCAAAACTTAAAAAATTAATATAGACATTTTTGTTTCAGATTATCAAATTAAAGATAGTTTTGCATTTTACATTATTAAATCTTGTAACTACATTTTTCTAAATCCATTAGTATTATAACATGATTTTAAAAAACGTCATTTCAAACTCAACAAACTATTTTTATTGGATTACTATTTCTCTATTGAGCTTTTATCCAAGGTTTGAACGTCTGTAGTAGTTTGAAACATTGATGTTTTATTAACAAAATTTAAATATATATACAGGTCGAATGTTTAGACAGTAGCAATATTTATGGAGGATAATCTGCACTCGATTCTCGTTCCAAATCAATTAAAAAAATGGTGCTTAATATTTGACCTAGAAAATACAAAAATAATACACAATCCTCTACGCGTCTATGTTAAAGCACAGTGTCAATAACCGTCGAGTAATTTCACTTTCACTTGAAAGTGAACGTAAGAATGGCAAGAACAAAACTTAAGGGTTTATTGTCCGTTTTATTATCGAAAGTTATTAACTCCGAGTCGCCCATTGTAGCTTTCGGCACCGGTCATTGCACCTAGGTTTATTACGATTGTGTTTATACTTTTGAAACTCTTAGAACAAACGTTAACTAAGGTTTTCTTTGTTGTTTATTAGTATTTGTTTTGATATTATTATTTTAATTATATTTTATTATTATGTGAAATGTGACGATGAAGTGTCATATCTTAGAATACTGCGAGCATTTAAACTTTCACCTGGTGTATATAGAATTATTATAACAGCATTGATCAGCAAATTGACATAACTTGGCATTGGAGTATGTCGAAAAGTCATAAAATGCGAGATTCAATTTTTACACCAACTTAACAATTTATTCAGGTACATTTCCATTTTATTCTCTAGAGCAAAAGAATTGTATTGCATTATTATTCCAATATTAATTATAATCTAACCGTATGACAAGAATTAAAGTCTTATACTTAAAATATATGTTTTAGAAGGATTTTTATGACCAATTGTTCAAGCATACTCCAGTATATTTCCATATTACATTCTCAATGAAATTAATGTTATGAAAATTAGCTTAGAAAATAGAATTAAATCGTAATCATTATAACAGAGTTATTGTTTAACGCAAGTACGATATATATTTATTACTCATCATATATTTTAGATTATAGAAAAATATCATGTTCATGTAACTATGAATTATTGATAGGAACATTGTCCTTGATTTTTTTTTTAAAGCTGCCAGTGTCAACACGCAGAGATAACATAACTATGATGCTAAAAAGTGCTACACAGATTATATAGCACTTATCAGATTCATCGTTATAAATAGTAATATTTACATAGCAGCGGTGGGAAATTTATTTATCATACCCGCTATTATTGGTGCTACTAAATTGAGATTTTTTAGTCCTACAATAATTATAATTTTAATATAGAATTAAAAACATAATATTCGAGTGTTCCACACAAAATATGTCAAATTAGCAGCATCAATATATCTTTGTACTCACACATGGCTGATATTCAACCATTTAATAGCTAAGGTTCATTACATATAAAACTAATATAAGGTATCCACTACTTAATATTATCCATTATATTTCTAACACATACACGACTTGACCTAATGAATACTTAATTAACTATTTTACAGTGTAAGGATATGTAACAAGTGTCCAATTTGCGTATGAAGAAATTGTAAATACACTTATCTGGTACAGACTGATTCCCCCTTAATATTATTCACTATATTAGCACTTACACAATTCACAGCTAAATTAATATAAATCCGAAACACGATCACTAAACAAAATTATTGGAACATCACTGGAAAGAATACACTTTTACACTTGTGTTGTTACATTTCGAAAATGAGCTAAATCCAATTTTAATCATTACATGTTTTATTTTTTTTATTGCCTAGTTTTTATACACCAAGAACGAAGTTCAAATTTTGCCGCTCATAAAGTTTTTTAAAAGGTATAATATATCAATTTACAAATTCTTAAATTTAAATAATTCACAGTATGATTAATTTAACAATTCAAAACAGAACACAGTTATCCTATTGTATTGAGTTTTTACTTCGTCTGCAAACGACTGCCTCGTTTTTATTTTATGATTTTCATATATTACATGTACAAAATTTGAATACAGTCAAAATCTGTTCTAACGACATCGAAGGGACTACTCATATTTAGTCGTAAAAATCGATAATCGTAACAACCGGCCATGTTTTCGAGATACGGCATTCAGCCGGGACCTGCGTTATGAGTCATTATAACCGGTATGTTGTTCTAAACGATGTCGCCATAAACGGTTTTGACTGTATCTTGCAAAATAACGTAAAATATTAGGAAGGGATAAAATTGGATTTAGTCGATTATGAAACGTAAACGAGTCACTTATTGACCCCGATATAATTGTATAATCACATTTGTTTATAAAGTCGTTATTGAGGAATGAAGTTGTTTTCTAGATGAGCGCGACTCTGTTGACGAGAGGCGTTTTCCGCCTGCTCGTGTGCGTTTGCGTCCGCACCGGCTGGTATACGTAACTCGTTTTCGGCCTTTTCGTCGAGTGCGCTGAAAATACAAGTTTATGTAAATACTACCTGATACCCGTGACTTCATCTGCGTTGTTCACCCTAACAATATATCTTATGGATAAAAGAAAAGACGGTTTAAAAATTTGAAAAAAAAAGTGCGTAGTTGCGGTATAAGTGAAACTTAATATTCTGATTAATTTCTAAGAGAATATACTATGAAGGTGGGAAACATTTGTTTTCGGCATTATTTTGTAATATTCTAATAATGATATCCGTTGTATATCATCATTATCATTACATAGTATAAAACAAAGTCCCCCATCGCGTCTGTCTGTCTGTCTGTTCGCGATAAACTCAAAAAATACTGAACGGATTTTCATGCAGTTTTCACCAGTGGATACAGTGATTCATGAGGAAGGTTTTAGTATATAATTTGTCAAGGTTTTTTTTATAGCCAGGGCGGGACAGCGTCTACCGGGCCCGCTAGTATTATTTAAATCACAAACATTTGGCAAATACCACTTTATAATCGTCAAATGCAATTAGAATGAGTCGATATCTATGAGTCGAATACACATACTGAGCAAAACTATTAGTAACAAAAAAATATTTTAGACATTAGAGTAGCAGCAAATACATATAAATGAATCGGAACAGAATAAATTAACAATATCATTGAAAATATTTTTCATAAATTTGGTGAATAGATTTATCTTTATATACATAATTTACGATGGGTCTCGTAATGTTCCAGAAACTTCTGAATGACTTGACCGATTGAGGTCAGATTCACTAATATTTGATTTTGTGAGCCGATAGGTGGCACTTTTTTGCCCACAAATAAATTAAATACCAAAAAACTCAGAACATACAATAAAATCGTAAGTTTCCGTGTTAGAACGCACAACACTTGAAACCCACTGAATTTAGAATTTTAACCTACCAATTAGAATGTAGTATTCACTTTAATATAGCGTTGGATACAAGCATCGATCTAAGCTATATAACATTACCGTTTTCCGTTGGTATTAAGCAGCAGTTATAAAATTAGTTCACGAGAAAGAAGCAGACAATATATTCATGCACATTCATATATAAACTAAAATATTTGAGACTAGAGCTGATCCGTGCCCACTTTGTTGGGCAGTAAACATTTATAAAAAAACTACTTTTTGTGACTTAAATATAAAAGTTAGACATGCTGTCGATGACTTTTTTGTAGGCATTATCAAGCTCTACAACTTTTTTCTAGAACTCAGTTATATATCTCTCATCGTTAAGGCAGCGTTCGTAAGAAACGTTTTCGTTCGACCGTTTTTCCTCCGACTTACTTTGCAAATCTGACTACCACAAAAAAGTCTTTTCATTTTTCGGGTTAATATAGCCTATGACACTCACAAATAACGTGGTCTTTCTATCTGTAAAATAATATTCAAAATCGGTTTAGTAGATCCACATATTATCCCCAACAACGTCACAAACTCACAAACTTTACATCTTTATAATATTAAGTATAGATTGTGAGATATTGTTGGTATTTTTGTATGTAAGACTAATGAATCAATGCAATGTTCAGTAAGTTTATCTCAAATATATGGAGATATTGAAAAGTAGATGACAACTACCATTATTGATACTATCAATACATATTATTTGATTTTTTAATCAATTATCAAAATCGTCATATTTCAATTAGTGAGATGTATATAGGGAGGTTGGAATATAGAGGTTATAATTATCACTAATTATTTTTTTGTTATATTCATTAAAATTAAAAAAAGATAAATAAAGAGTACTTACTGAGGAAATCGTCATCAGTAACAGACATATGAAACTTTAATGGTCGTGCCACGCCTATGTCGATTTCTTCATATGAATGTTCTAACACCTGAAAAGACAGATTGTTTTTAGCATGTCAATTAATATATATCGTATTGGTTACAGCTTTTCCTCACAAATGATAAGCCAAAGGTACATAGACAAAGCAACGAAATTAGACGTTATTTTAATAATATATCGTGATTATTGTCACATCAGTCTGTAAGAGACACACTGTAGGGCATAGGTATCTTTCCTAAAGAATATTTGGTCATAATAACCACCTCAGGCCACGACGTATTGGAGATTTCAAACTTCGAGAAATCCACTGTTCTATATTTGTGTCGTTACATTTCAGATTAAGCTAAATCCAATTTTAGCTGTTCCTAATACTTTACGTAATTTTTTGTACATATAAAATACTAGCTTCTGCCCGTGAGTTCTTCCGCGTGGAATAATTGCTTTGGGCTAATTAACACGCAGCGGAAGCTCTCAAAAGGAAAAAAGAAACGATTTTGAAACATTCGTCATTGTTGCTCCTATTGGTCTTAGCGTGATGATATATATCCTTCCTCGATAAATGTGCTATCTAACACAGAAATATTTTTTCAAATCGGACCATTAGTTCCTGAGATTAGCGCGTTCAACCAAACCAACAAACCCCCCAGCTTTATAATATTAGTATAGATTAAATTTTGTATCTTTGTATTTATTTTTAAAGACAACAGGATACACGTCCTTTAAGCTTAACTTATACTCTTTGTTTAAACATTAAATTGGGCTCTAACGAGATGATGGCTTCATCTTTATCGAGCACAGTGTTATCTACAAATAATGGCGACCATTGAAATATCTACAATCCATTGACGATCGTCACCGCCATGTCGGCCTGCAAGACTTTCGTGTTCCCGATTAACTAAGACTCGTTATAACGGTTTTAACATCGTGTCGCGATACAGTTTGACACGATTTCTAATGTCCCACCACCCGACAAAGTGTATATTTATACACACAATTTACTATACTGTACTGTACATAATAACAAAACTATTTCACAGAAAACAACATCTTTACAACGTATTTTAATAGGGACAAATAACGTAACTTCAGGAATTCATATAAAATCCATTATCTCACTTGACAATAAATAATTTGTTACGCTGTTAAATCTAGAGGGGATCAAATGCAAATGGAGCCGTTAGAACATAATGATGGTGCTTGTGGACTAAAATGACCATACGTTCCCTTTCGTATGGGACTGTCCCTCTATTCAACCATCTGTCCTGTCGTCTCCAAACAATGATCTGGGATTTTTAACTTAACTATTTTATTATTTAATCAACTTATTTTTTTCATTATAATTAACCTGCGAGGGTATTAGAAAAAGCTCTACCGCCTTATACTATGTTATTATGACAATAACCAAAATAATAAAAAATTAATAACCTATGCAAATTTGATGTGCGTTTGTTCAGTAGAAATACTTACTTCAATATCGCTAACTTCCTCGCTGGATTCAACATCAGTGATATATGATGTTAGCGATGATGGTCCTGTTGCTAGTAGCCGATAGGTGCCACCCACCATTCCGGTGCCTTCTATTACTTCCTCAACCTCTAGTTCTTGGTCTGAAACTTCCTGCGCAAATAGGACAAATCATTTTTAATTTTTAGGTTAATTTGTACGTTAGCATATGATCACAGCATCGCTTAATGTTATACGATGATACGATCAAAGTTAGTAACACACTAAGCCTAGAGAACTATCTCTCAAATGCAGCTGCCGAAACACACCTGTAAGCGAATATTAAACCCTATCAACATATTGGAGTTTCATCACATCTCTCTCCTCGTAGTCTTAGGTTTATTGCAGGATTCGAACCTACTTCTATTAATGCGGTGTTCAACACGATACCTCTGAGCCTATCATCGTTTCAAATTATATACACGCTATATAAATACAATATAAGTGTTTGCAGCTACTCTGTTAAGTCTATAGAAACATACACTTTGTGCAAACTTTATTAAAGATACTAAGCTACCCAAACATTTATAACTTTAGCCGTACGTTTTACTTAGTCAAGCATATCATTTTTTATGTTTAATAAGAATTTATGTTACAAAAAGATTATGTTTAAAATATACCATTTTTATAAAGCTTTCTATAGTTGAATGAAAAACTTTGTAGAAGCAAATTTCTTTGGATATTTTAAATCTTGACTATACATTACTTTATAAAGAGTATAATATTTGTTAGAAATAATGGTTTGTATTTTCTAAATGTTACTTTAACAGAAACAAATGAATAAGACAAATAGAATATAATTCGTGTATAAATCTATAGTAGTTAATCTATATATAGTATCTATATGTAGTGTTGTAATTTTAAACTAATATGGCTTATACTTTTAAACAGCACAATCTATACTAATATTATAAAGAGGTAAAGTTTGTGACGTTGTGGGTTTGTGAGTTTGTGACGTTGTGGCGTTGTAAGGGGTAATCTCAGGAACTACTCGTCCGATTTGAATAATTCTTTCAGTGTTATATGGCTCATTCATCGAGAATGGTTATAGGCTATATATCATCACGCTAAGGCCAATAAGGGCGGAGCACAGATGAAAAATGTTTCAAAATCGAGATGTTTTTTTTTGAGAGCTTCTGCTGTGTGTCAGCGTTAGCCCAGAGTAGTAACTATTACTACGCGGGCTAAGTCGCGGGCAGGGGCTATAATCTATATACTAATATTATAAAGAGGTAAAGTTTGTGATTTTGTGACGTTGTAGGGGGTAATCTCAAGAACTACTAAACCGATTTTAAAAATTCTTTTACCAATAGAAAGCCACGTTATTTGTGAGTGTCATAGACTATATATCATCACGCTAAGGGCAATAGGAGCGGAGCAACAATGAAAAATGTTTTAAAATCGGGGCTTTTTTCCTTTTGAGAGCTTCCACTGCGTCTTAGCCCAAAATAACTATTCCACGCGTGCGAAGTCGCGGGCGGAAGTTATTAACTAATTATATTATCTATAATCTATACTAATATTATAAAGAGGTAAAGTTTGTGAGGTTGTAGGTGGTAATATCTGGGGAGTCGGAGAAAAATGGTCGAACGAAAACGTTTCTTACGAACGCTGCCTTAATTATGAGATATATATGATTGAGTTCTAGAGAAAAGTTGTAGCTTGATAATGCCTATTACCGCCCAACGAAGTGGGCACGGGTCGGCTAGTAAACTATAATTTAAGTAATTGTATAAATCGGCAAAAAAAAAATGTGTCAAGTGACTTTGAAAAATCCTGCCATCTGAAGGTGTATTGTATAAGCAGTTAAAGTTACAAGAATGTATGTATAGACTGTAGTGTCATCATTTCGAAGAAATTGCGAGCGACTACTAACAATTTATATTCGTAATGATAAAGAAGTTCTTAGAGTCATGTTTCCCTATAAATGACCATCTCAGTGTTCTAAAACGAGGGTCAAAATACAGTTAGGACTTAATAAATTTATATGACATATTCATTGATATACAAAAACTCAAGATGCACAGTTAACGTCTCACAGCCGGCATACAAAAGTGAGCGCATAATTTTGGATTATGCAGTCATTTCAAATAGTCTCGCATCGCTTGCGTCCTTGTAAAAACAAATTTAAACCATTCAGGTAAGGTTGAATTTGTAAAATCATAAGTTTATCGCATAACTATAACCACGTATGTATATTTGGTAGTTTTTGCTGCCGGTTTTGAGCGTTACTTTTATTCGAAACTGTGTGTCTTCGGGTTTTATATGTCAATGGACATGTTATAATAATCGCTCACCAGTGGAATAAATTATTATGAAGTACTATTTTCATTATAAGACACAATTATCTTGTAACTGGATAAGAAATAGTAAAGTGTACCTGTTCAATAATAGCCTCTTCATCATCCACTTCCTCCTTGACTTCTGGATCTATCTCTACATCAGGATCGAGATCAGCGTCTCCGTCGACGTCAGCGTCTGCTTCGTCTTCCACATCCGTGTCTCCTCCCGCGCCGCTGTACTTCATCTCGCCGCGTTCTAATGCTTCTAAGCTTTCTGAAAATATCATAAATATACATATAATAAGAATGTAAATCTAACGTGTCTGTACTTTTTAGATTTATCGATGTGGTTAGAGACAAAACCCCTCAATAATTAAAATAAAAATGATGTATGTCCGCGATGAACTTCGAAACTACGCGACGCAATCAGTAGGTTCATCCATCGGGCTGTGGACGCTCCGGCGCGGGGCATTGTGGATTATGATTTAAAAATTGGAAATAAAATATAAGAATGAAGCCGTCATAAAAGCATTAATTTCAATTAATAAAACTATGTAATAGACGTATAATAATAACAATAGCTGATCACATTTTAAATGATTTTTGAGGAGACTAAGAGTCTACAGAAATAAAAAAAAAATACTCAACCGATCTTCATAAAAGTTGGCATTTATGTATAATTTGGTCCAACTTGAGAGATAGGAATAATTTATATTTCGACTAATGGCCTCAATATCTTAAATTACAAATGAAATGATTGCCAATGTTGATTGTTGTTATTAATTGTAAGTTTCATCTGGCTCGAACAGATGGCGCTTTAAATTAGTTTGTTGAGAGAAAACTGTAGAACCGGCTATTATAGATATCTCAATGATGGCGCCATGTTTTAATTTTGAATTTATTTTTCATTCCAGTTTGTTTTATTGTGCCAGTGTTTTATTCAATTTTACATGCAATATTCCAAAACCGATTTAACACTGTGATCTACATCTAATGATACGTAAATAAGGCCTTACCTGGATATACCATAGCCTTTTTGATAGCTTGAGGATCTTTTCGTGACCATTTTTGTACTTCTTCATCCATTTTCCCCACTTTAGATGGATTCATGGCCCATAAACATCCTAAAAATTATATTTAGTTAAGATTTCATAGACGTGTCATTTTTTTTTTCAATTCCATAATTTGTATTTCATTTTATTACCTTTTCTTTGACTGCCGTTTGTCGATGGTTTTTCAATTTTTTCAAAACATTTATTTAAACTAAGATTATGCCGTACGGAGTTCTTCCAGCCATTGGGTGCTGTTTTAAAATATGGGAAATGTTGACTGGAAAATAAAAATAGATTGTATAAGCACACACGTTACTTATGGTATACACAAAAACGATTAATCTACATTAACTCCATTAAAACTTACCACATGAAGTTGTAAATCTCTGATACCGGTAAACTGCCTGTCCTTGAATTTTTTAATGCCATCGCTATTAAACATGAATAAGAATATGCCGGTTTAGGAAAATCGCCTGAATTATTCTTGCTAGATGTATTTACATACTTCGATTGGCTAGTGTCTACAGTGAACGCTCCACTCATGGAAGTTTTTATTATTTGCCTATTATTATTAAGCGAAGAATTATCAATTAGTATCGTTGTCTGGTTTTTACTACCGTTCGCTAAAATTGTTCTAGATTGGTTAATTGTTTGCGGATCTAATATGTGTATATTTCCCGATATTATTGTTTTTGTTCCCATTTGTGTCGACGACTTTTGATTTGTATTTAAAATAGAACAGCCTTTATTATTTCTGAAAATTTCTGGTTTTATTCGAACGGTTGTAGCAGTAGCATGTGACATTTTCGACTTATCTAAGTCTTTTAATAAATCTTTAACAACTGATTTTTCATTTTTCCTAACATATATATACATTTGTGACGCTTCTTCTAAATCTTTTTTATCTTTACGTTCCTCGGGTTCTTGTACCTTTGATACTTTGATTGCATTAGGAGAAAATGTTAAATGACTTTTTTCGTCTTTTGGACTAGGACTAGGACTGCTGCTTAAATCACTGTCTGTGGCCGCTGCCGAAGTCAGCAACAAATTAGATGCCTCTTCTTTCACGATACTTTTAACTGGTGTTTCAGCAAATGATGATGGCATTACAGAATTCGGGTTAACCATAACGGCGTTTGCTTCAGAACCATATAAATCTAAATTATGTACAAAACTTGAACTGTTATTTAGCCAAGTGGTAGAATTATCAGTATCCATATCTAAAAGCGGTGGCATTTCAGAAAAATTCGTTCCTAATGTATCCTGTAAAATTAAGAGAATTTAGCGAGTATTGTAAATATATAATAAAATCATACTTTAAGATTACTAAGGTGTTTCAATACTGACAGGAAAATCGGTAATACTGCTGAGGTCTGTGGCTATCTCGTTTTTGATGTCAATATCCAGCATGTCCTGGAGTGAGTCGGTGATATATAAATCCATGTCTGAGCACCACTGCAACAAATTCAAGAAAATCCATTATTGTATTTATTTATTATGAATTTTATTAAGGCAATCTATAGGATTTGAATAAAAAAGAAACACATATAATGCATACAAAACTAAATAATGCATATATATGTGGAGTTCATCTAATGGATGACCGAGACAACCAAGCCCTATAATGCAATTTGCTGATTGATAAATGAGAAAATGATGAGGATGCTGCCAACAATTCTTACTGTGACTAGCTTCGTTATGTAACATTTTAGAGTCGGATAGCATATATGCTATTTACTAGCCTTTGATGGTCTTACCGGGGGTACTTGTACTGTACTTAATAGTGACTAAACTATGAGGTGAAGTGCATTTTGCTGAACTTTAATAAAATGTAATTGAACGAATTAAATGACAAACAATAAATATATCCTCAATTTCTGTCCACGTATCACTAATATTTTTTTCATTGATTTACAGTTTCTTTTATTTAGTTCATTGTAACTGCAAACTTAATCAGTCTTTAATATTCTCTTTTCGAAAGGTCAGTTATAAACAAAAAGTAATATTAACCCTCGCCTTGTTTCTACGTAAAATACGATAAAAAATGTATACAAATTCTAGTTTAAGGCTAATTAAAGTTTTTTTTTTACATGAGTCGAGTATGTAGAACCTTTGTAGTATCATCAAATTATTATTCGAAACAATCATGGATCATAACTCATCGACGTAGGTTCGAATCCTACGATGAATTGATGCTTTAAATGAAGTAAAACATTGTAACGAAATCATCTATCGTAGGTAGTATGGTATTTCCTAAAACCCGTTTGAATAGCCATAGTTCAAACAAAGAACAAAGTTTAAAATCCATCCATCAGGTGTATCACAACACCTGCAGTTTAAAGCCATGACCACTTATTAAATAATATGGGATTGTAATCATACGCTATATCCACAAAAGTATAAATAATGAATTTGAACTCATCGTTCTATACGGTTAGTACATATAAGTTTTCGAGATTTTATTAATGTATCAAATGATGTGAGACCAGTTGATTGGAAGGGGGCGAGGGTGGCACGTTAAATCTACTATGCAGTGTTGAAACCGGTTTTTTGTATTATGGTATGCGATCCCGCCCAATAATAAAATATTCATTGGGATAATTGAAATAATGCAGAACAAACAATATATAACAAATATGCGATACAGCTAAAGATAGATAATTTTGTTCATGGAATGGACATTCTACACATTCAAGATGCAAGTCCTAACTTAAAATATGTACAACGTCAAGTATCTACGCGAAAAATGCGATTGTAAACTTAGTCCCATTTTTTTTATTAATACACTAATAAACATTTATTTCTATATTGATATTCAATAATATTAATTAATAATTACATTTAATATACGTGTAACAAACTTCGCCTCTACCAGATGTCCCATGATATTACATATTTCTTTAATAATATGTAATATTCATTATTTATATTCATTGTAATTTCCAATCGATACAGTTTATTGAACCGACAGGTGGTGTCAAATTTAAATCATATAATGAAAACATTTGTTCAACGAAGTCTTGGATAGTTTGAAATATTTACGATTTATAAAGGAGAACTACACGAATCAAAATATTCTGTTCATTGGAAGGACCCGGATGAAGGGATACACAAAAAAAGAGATAACTGTAGGAACTTTCCTAAGGCTTCCAATAACTGCGGGATGTTGTTTTTTGTTCGAACACTACTCGTCGCTATAAATAACATTTTGCTAGTCAAGTGCCCTGTGCCAGTATGGTACAAACATATGAAATTTTACAATGATTATGAATATCAGCGACAAATAATTTCATTAGCAATCAATCAAAAATTACCCGAAATACACATCAAGTGCAATGACTGATAACGTAAACGCGTGTTTAATACACGAAACTGAATTCATATTATTTTATCAGATAGGCGTACAACTAAGAATATGAAAAAATAAAATCAAGGCTATTTTAAAATTAGATACTAGAATGGAAATTTTAATAGATATTTCCGCACTACTCCATTTGAATGTTGTTACTGTGTTCGCCAAGGACCTACATAAACTTTAGGCTTCATTTAACAGGAAAAAAAATTATATATACGAATAACTTTATTTAATTAAATACCTATAATACACATTACAATATAACTATATGATACATTACAATATAACTATATGAGGTTTATTGTAAACATTATTCGATTCGATTAATGACCTTGTACTAGATTTTTTTTTCTCGAACTGACTATACTATTGACCTGGCAAGGTCTTTACAGCTTCACCGGACTACTAATGCGAGCGCTTAAGGCACTCAGCCGATTTGGTTTTTAGGTAACATACACAAGGGCGCACGGCACACCTCGGCTTGGGCTGTTACCTGAAAAGTCGCGTCTGACCTAGCTAAACTATTCTAAGCTATTCATACATACATTCATTTGTGAATCATACAATCGAAATTACACGATTCACAAATGCATACGTGTATATCGGAATGAAACGAACTAAACTATTCGATTCAGTTCGATAAGGGAAAAAAAACAAAACCCTTCCACCATGTGTATATGTGCACGTATGTGAGAGGTGATCTCATGTGTGGGTACAAGTGATGTGGGTGAGTTACTGTATCGCGATAGTAATATCTCGGGGGCTCCATCCAGGGACGACCTCGGCTCGAGATACCACTGAGAACCACGTTGTGTGCGGGAGCGAAAGAGGAGTCCTTCCCTCACGGCGGCGTGAGGGACGGTTACGCGTGCGTGGGCGCAAACACGCATTTTAAAGAGATCGAATTTAAAATTTATTGAACGGCGTCGGCGCCGGAATCTAAAAATAGACATAACAAAAATTATTATTATTGCTCGGTCGTTTTAAGGGAAGATAGACGTAAATACACGGATTTACTCTATCTTATATGAGTTATTTATTTTTGAACGGCGGCGCGTGCGAGCCGTTGTAAAGTAGCCGCGATGGCGCGCTAGTCGCGGGTACGAACGCTGCCGGCACACGAGATGTGCTCGGCAGGCTCGGGAAGGCCTCTCGGGACATGAGAGGCGGAGGTCGAGGGCGAGCGGGGGCGGCGGTCTTCCTAGACGGAGAGATCTGCCTGGGGTAGCGAGGGCGTTTTGTGCGCGGGGCGCGGGGACATCCGCGATAATTCGCGGTATGACCCACGCCGCGGCACAGAACGCAACTCGGAGGGTCGGATGAAGCTGGCGTGCGAGGACACTCCTTGGTGGAGTAGTCGCCCAAGCACTTAACGCACCTGGGTTTCAGGCGACAGTTTCGTGCGGAGTGTCCGTACACCTGGCAGTTGTGACACTGCGAGGGTACGGACGTTTTGCGCGGCGGCTCGACGATAACGCCGGAGAGGCCACAGAGGGTCGTGATATTGAAGATCGCTTTCCCTTCATGGGTGCGATCGAGGACTACTAAGACCATATCGTATGGTGCTTTGGTGCGCGGAGAGCGCATTCGATGTACCTCACGGACGCGAATATCCTACCCGTTGAGGTCGTCGGAAATGTCATCAGTCGGGATTTCAGCGGGGACTCTACAGATGACAACACGTAGATGTCGCTCTTCCTCGAGCGAGTGAGTGAAATAACCGTCCTTATTTTCCCGAAGGAAACGAGTCAGGTTGCGATGTTGGGTGGAGGTTGCTACCTTTACCTGGATACCTACGGCGGTATTCACGGCAGAGGTGTAGGATATGCCTACTGCTTCCAGCAGGCTAGAAATGTCAACCCAGGACGCTTTGTCCTGGATCATAACGGGTGGAGGTGGGCGGGGCTTCTTGCCCGAGGCTACGGAACCCGCAGCGTCAGGTGAAGCCGGACTGTCGGGGAGGGTGCCTTTTTAGACGCACTAGCGCCACCTACTGTGGGACGTTTCTTTGAAGGCAGAGTGCCTTCATTATCGGAGCCGGGATTCGTGCGCTTATGGCGCTGACGGTGCGAGACGTTGGTGAAGCCATGTCTGAGACGGGAATGACTGTCTTTTCAGCAGTGGTCTGACTCTTCTGCGGGAGCAGGGAGAAGGAATTCTTCATAACGAAGACAGGATTGACGAGGACTTTCGGCGTGGGACCGCCGTTGGCATGATTGCGGACATCGCGACAGAACCGGTCGTACTCAGTGAACAGAGCCGGACACATGTCCGAAACGAATCCGCGGAAAGCAGAGAGCTCTTGCTCATGGGAAATGGGCTCGGCCATACCGGGGTCTGAGGAGGGGAGTGGGGCGGAGGAAGACATCAAAAACCTCCCCGCCAGAGGGGCAGGGGGCGCGCCTTAATGAATTTAACGGACAATCCCGAGTCCGGATCAAGGGAGCTGTGGGCGATGTGCAATGCCTCACAGGGGACCTACTGTGCCTAGGGGGAAGCCCTAACACTTCTTTCTTCCTGCACGACGCGACGACACGCTGGCGCCCTGGAACTCGAGACGGCGACACGCAGAGCACGGCGGACGCAGGACGCACTGAAAAGTGCGGTTTGCACGTACTGAAAAGTACGGTTTACTACGTTCTGAAAAGAACGTTACCATTGACTAACGTTCTGATAAGAACGTTACGATCGACTCGATTGACCGTGATAGGAACGAGCAATCACGAAAGAACCCGGGATTCTCGATACGAGACGTGACCGCGTAAAACACGTCGCGAACTGAATCGGATGACGTAACGAAAACGGATGTAAACAACTTATCGAAAATCACTAAGCGCACGCGTCCGAACTGCACGACTGCCTGATCGGAACCACAGAGTACATTTATAAATAGAGGTCGCACTCGTTCTTTCCAATCAGCGCCTCTATAATATTAGTTTCGAACTAATATCTGTTGGTTATAAATGTACATTTATAGCTGTGTATGTATGCATACAGCGGTACTGCGTAAATCGTATACAAGTTTTTGATCATTTTTATTTGTAATAATGAATATATTCATCGTAAGGCAAATCTAAATCCAAGTATGTATATGCAGGAGTCAATGTTTATAAGTAGATCGGGAGATAGATAAAATTGTTAGCGGGAGGCAAGAAAATTTAAGGGAGCACACTCTCGTAACAGATACGTAAACAATATGAATGAAAACAAATATTTGAAAGTTGTCAATGTGAAATGTCAAAATTAATTGTCATCCACCATTTTTTGTTATCAAACTTGCCAAAAAAATATATAACAGTGCCATCTAGAGAGTGGATTGATAACCAAAAATAGACGTGCCTTTTCCATACAAATCCGATTCTGAGAAGTGAAAATAGCGTGATCGGAACTCCGCCTTGTACTAGACGAAATCTGTATCTCAAACGTAAGTCTTTTCCCATGATGTAATTACAGTCAGTTACTTTTAAGACTTATTTATATTTTTTTATTTAATAACATAATTTTCTAACATAATCGAAATTGTTAATATAAAAGATATTAGTAATCTATATATACAATAATAATAGGTCTTTACCTATGAAATTGCAGTTCTGCAGTAGGTACTGGCCATTTCAAATCAAAATAATTTTTGTTTGGCTAAGAATTCTAATTTCAAATTAATTTTATTTTAAAAAGATGGAATTCTTTTTCCAAAAGTAGTCATTTGTTTATTGATTAGTGTTACATTTTCATCGCATTTCAATCTTTTTTGTCATCATGGATACGTTAAAAATTCGAGTAATTATGGAATATGAGTACCGTCGTGGCAGCAACGCGGCACAAGCGGCACGCAACATCAACGACGTTTACGGAGCTAACACTACAAACCAACGCACCACCTGTTATTGGTTTGCTCGCTTCCGTTCTGGGAATTTCGACCTGAAAAATGAACCTCGCGGTCGTCCGAAGACTTTGGTCGACAATGACGAATTAAAGGCGATTGTGGAAGCTGATGATACAACATCTACGGCTGAATTAGCAGCAGCTTTCGACGTTAGCGTCAAAACAATATTGGTCCTTTTGCGTCAAATTGGCAAGGTAAAAAAGCTTGACAAATGGGTGCCCCACGAACTCAATGATCGCCAGCGCGAAGTACGCGTCGAGACGTGCCTTGCACTGCTCAACAGACACATAAATGAAGGAATTTTGAACCGCATTGTTACCTGCGATGAAAAATGGATTCTGTTTGATAACCGCAAGCGCTCAGCAAGTTGGTTGGATCCTGGTTTAGCACCTAAACAATGCCCTAAACGAAAATTTACCCATAGAAAAGTGATGGTCACTGTTTCCTGGTCTAGCGCCGGTGTGATTCATCACAGCTTCTTACCAAACGGGGTGAGCATTATTGCAGATGTGTACTGTGAAGAACTGAACACAATGATGGAGAAGCTGGCACATCTCCAAACAGCATTGATCAATCGCTCGTCTCCGCTGCTCCTGCACGACAACGCGCGACCTCATACTGCACAGCAGACGGTCTCCAAGTTGTAAGAATTGGGGTTGGAAGTTCTCCGTCATCCGCCCTACTCACCAGACCTTGCGCCTACAGACTACTACTTTTTCCAGAATTTGGATAACTCCTTGGCGGGAAAAAAATTCAATACCCGAGAGGCAGTACAAAATGCCTTTGAAGAATTTGTTGCCTCCCGTCCAGCTGATTTCTTTAAGAAGGGCATCAATAAACTGCCACTGCATTGGCAAAGATGCATTGATTGCATGGGTGATTACTTCGATTGATACAAATAAAAAATACATGAAAAAAATTCGTTTAAATTTTTTCATACAAAACGGCAATTTCATAGGTAAAGACCTAATATTATTGAAGTGTTGGTTATTTGTTCGAGCTATCATATGCAGTTCTCCACTGATCTTGATGACACTTTTACGGGTAAATAGTATTTGTTCGAATATCACTAAGGTTACATATAATTACGCTTTTCGATGGGAGCTAAACCGTAATGATGACATTTTATAAAGGTAACTTTTAAGAGTTGGTATTCAGATTTAAGTGTAAAGGTCTAATCAATAACATAAAAGACGGCTCACAATTAATTTAGACAAAGGAAATTTTAGGATGATGGAGTGCCGAGCATGACCTAGTTTATTGCTATTAATCTATACTTAATATTGAAAGCTGAAGAGTTTTTGCTTAAACGCGCGAATCTCAGGTACTACTAGTCCGATTTGAAAAATTCTTTCAGTGTTAGATAGCTCATTTATCGAGGAAGGATATATATTATCACGCTAAGACCAATAGGAGCGGAGCACCAATGAAGAATGTTCCAAAATCGGGGTTAACGTACGTATTATTTAAAAACATTTTCACCTTCTACGTAAACGTAGTCGCAAGTTAAAGTTAACGGTAGCCCAAAGTAACTATTCCACGCGGACGAAATTGCGGGCAGAAGCTAGCTAATATTAGAAATGCAAGTAGTTAATCATCGTGATGTTTGGCATGAACTTTGTAACGGGTACTGGAAAAGAACAAAGGGCACTTTTATTCAGAAAAACAGTATTATTTCCGTGCGATAGGTTAAATCTATATTAAAACGAGGAAAATCGCGGGCAAAAGCTAGATAAATACAAAATATGGCTATTACATTACTTCTCTATAGGTATCAGGAAATAACATTTATTTGTAATTCTAGTTAGTACTTTATAGGTTCTAAGGTTCGATCACAAAATCATCTGATGTGAAATGTGCGACGTGGTCCAAAATGGTAAACACGCTAAACCCAGAGAGGGTAAAACGGATAAATGTTGTAAGTGAACGTTGAGAAAAATTACTTCCACAGGTATCGTCAATAAATATCAAACGAAGGCATACGACCAATCTAAATTAAGTTTAACTCATATTTTAATTTTAGTAGTTGTAAAAAAACGCGCCACAATGTTTAACGGTAGCGTAAAAATTTCACTGCTACCTTGTTGTGTGTGAAAGAGACCGTCAAAGTTAGGGGTGATAATAAAAGACAGGTATACAATATGAAAAGAGGGTGAATCTACCCCTAATGGTATTGCAACCGTCATACAGCGCCCTTCACAGTTTACGTTATATTATTTTGTTATAGACCTCTAAAATACACTAGGAACTAATAATTGATTCCTTTATTAATATTTACTAGCTTATAGTAATAATTATATTTATTACTAGTTTTTACCCGCGGCTTCGTTCTTTTTAATGTAGATTTAATTTTCTGGATAAAGTAATGCTTTTCTACATCCTTTTTTGTATTCCTGCTATCACGTATGTAAAAAAAGCGTACCTAACAAACTCACATTCGCATTTACATTATTAGTTGGGTTTGATAATTAGTTCTGGTACATGTTTCACCCTCTTCAAGCAATTTTCTTTAGAATTCAGGTCAATTAAAATTCGACTATAACTCCCGGTTGTATATAATCAATCGTGACAAACTTCGTAAATACAGTTAAAAATGGATTTAAATAGCGGTTAGCCTAGTTGAGACTTTACTTGAAGATCGTAAGTTAATACTTTCAGTCCAGCAGTGACACCGCCTTTTGTTCGCAATAGCTTTTCTTTAAGGGGAATTTACAATTTTTATTGCCTTTGTAGTTATTGCTATTAATATTCTAAAGTACTAATCTTAAGACTCCTATTTACAATTTATTTTCAGTCGTATTCATTGAGAAACTAACAACTTCAAGATATGTATCCCATAGGAAACTAAGCAATATCTAGTTTATCAATCTGTGTGTTGTTAGGATATACCAATGTAATGATTCTAAATAATAGTTCGCTAAGATCAATCTTCGTCATTTATACAGAATTACATTTTGTAAACGTATTTCGTGTGTAAATACCCAAGTTCTAATAACATACTACGAACGCCCACGAGTAATAAAATTATTAATATTTTGTATATAAGCAGAGATAAAGTACAATTAGTAGTAGGTACCAGTAAGTAATTATACGAATATACTATCGTAAAGCGAAATTAATTTATGACAAACACAGTAAAACGTGGCAGTTTAAAACAAAAACTCGTCATATTTCACAACGTGCTTCATCGGAAGTTATGTTAAAATGACACCTACTCTAGACTAATACGTAAAACTATGTATTCCTCTTTTCGCACGAGGTGCAGTAGGTATAAATTATAATAAGTTAGCAAGAAATGTCTATTCATGTTATAACAGGCATATCGTGTCACAGAGGACCATGAACTCGTCTTAAATATTTTTCGAGTTCATCTCATTTACGTATGCTACGTGCAATATGAATGGAAAATTATAATATTTTTAAAAGATTGCCTAGTTTTAGCAACTTACCAAAGTTGTTTTAAGAGTGGTACTTTGATTTTTAATACATTTGGAGTACATAATTAAGATAAAGGAATTTATTTTTATAGACTGCTTAAACCTTCTGCAAAAATTATGGCATATTATTTATTGTATAATATTGTTGTATTTTGTGATTAAGTCCAGGGACAAGTGAAGGAGCCATGGACCGGAGGTACCGCGTGGGGCTCGCTCAGCCGCAGTGTCCTCGAACCTGACCGCGCGCGGTCACCTTGAACTCGGTGGTCGGCTCTTGCGCCTATGCTGGTCGTCGCTCGCTTACGTAGACAGCTCCTCTTACGATTTACAACCGCGAAATATGTATATCTCAGATAAATTGTAGCATTCGACTTATGTTGATTGATTGACGTGGTAGTCTATATTATATATGTGATATCTAATTAGAAATACTTTAAATGAAATATTGAGATTATGCAGTCATTTGGCGCGAAAAATATACGTTTTATATTTGCGCGCGCATTGTACAAACTAGGCGGGGTTCTGTATTGATTACGTGCACGAGTCTCTCTCCCCTATCGTCCGTCCTGTCTCAAAGTTCCCAATTGCGAATGTCGAGAGTGAAAGTTATTTTACGAACTTTTATCCTACAAGGAAATATTAATTGATGATAAATCGTGTCGTTTATATTTTTTCGGTAATACAAAAAGGAAACTCTTATTTCTCCTACAATTACAATTACTAATTACTCCTACAATATATTCCTCATCTTATGTCCTGATTTAGTAATTTTATTTTAAATTATAATTTAACAAAACGAAGGCTGAAACAAAGATCATTAACCTTAGTTATAAACTTAAGTGCTATGAATAGAATCCTTTATTTTCACTTCCATAGAATCGCGTTAACATTGTAACTAGCAAACTAAAGGAAAACTTGAGTATTAGTTAACATTGTAAAATAAAATCTCAATCTCCTTTTACTTAGTGATTGTGATGTGATGTTACATCTATATATGTTATACATTTGCAGATGTTTTAAATCTCTATATTGAACAGTTAGGTGTATATATATAAAAAAAGGTTTTACGTGGTCTATGTGTTTCACGCTTAACAATATATACGGGTATACATTCTTAAACATTCGTCTCCTTTTTCGTGAACTCAGAATAAACACATTTTACATTTATTAGTCGTACTCATTTACAAAACCTACGTAGTAGATATAACTGAATGTATAAAACGTATCTTTACTTAAGATTTAAACAGGCATGATACTATTCCAAAAAAATATTCAGAACACATCATACAAAGACCTTTTTAAAAGCATTCTCTACCTGCTGTGTTCAAAAACGTTATAAATTTTCAACCTACAAGTAAAGTTGAATGCTCCAATTCAGAACTCAGTATGTAACCACAACTGTTTGTTTTACAAAACTCAAAAATAGAGTTATTTTTAAACGTAAATTTTGATTACAATCTGACCTAGTATTGCATGTTGAACGTGAATGTCTGGTAAGTAGGGTTTGATGTACCTTTAGGAATACACAGATATGGGTTCACTGACTGATTTTAAGCAACGGCACTAGAAAATACCCTTCTAGTTTTGGCAGTTTCATCACGATGTTCTCTTTTCTTATAAACATAAACTAATTGTGAGATAAAGAATTTCCCCTATTTTTATTCACATAATTTGTTGACAGGAAACGCGGTCTGCGAAAATTTTATAGACTAGGTATTATTAAGAGTTTATTGCTATTTCACTTTTCCCGAACTATCAAATAAAGCGCAGAGCGAGACAACTACAATCTGGACTAATTTTACCCACATGAAATAAACGAAACCATGGTTTACCAACAGTAATACATACTGTTTCTTTCTGCGAAACTAACCTGTTTTTTTTTTTGTGTTGTTGAAATCAATTTAAGAAGAACTTTGAGTGTGTCTGTATGTTTCTTTTATCTGATATATTCTTCAATTTTGTTTGTCGGATGTCTGAAGACGACTATAACATTGGAATATATTAGTACATTTAGAAGGTTCCTAGATTTTATAAACTTAAATGTATTTAAAAATAGAAAATTATTGTGATAGATACAGAGTATACGGTATAAAAATATTTGATTTAATTCCATTATCCTGGGACAAAACAGTAGTACAATATATAGAAAAAAAGCTATCTTTTACCTACAATAGATATTTACCTATATATTCAAACATGGTTTACGCTACTTTTATTATTTAAGTTTGGTATTTCTCCTGTGTATTTTAAAGTTATTATATTTTAGAGATTTTTGTTGCAATACAGTATGGGGTCACTCATTAATTACTTAAGTATGATTTTTACGATTTTTGACTCCTCCTACCCTAAGGTACATAAGATTCCATAAGAATTATTACTTATAAATTATTATTTATTTATAATTTAATAAAAATCAACACGCATAAGATTTTCAAATATCAATAAACAATAAGATGTAAATGAAGAAAACCATTCGGCATCCGAAATGGAACTAAAATTATTAAAATTACAAAATATTACGTAAGAATCGTATGTCACACCCCCCAAATAAGGAAAATGTAGATATATTTTAACCCCCCTAGCTCCTCGGGACCATTACGTAATTAATTAATGAGCCCTAATTATATATAGTAATATACGTCTAACACGAGCTTAACTCCAGTTATTCAAATGTCTTTTGCTGCGTTTTGACACGAGGCAGTTTTAGTACCTAACAAATGACAGCTATACAACCGTTGTAGACCCGACCGCCTCGTCTCGCCGAGTGCACACAGCACAATCGTCAAACACACACACATAAAAGCGTGCATATGAGAACCAACCACCATACGAACAAACGTGCAGGGTGCACTCATTGTTAATGTTTCGAACTTTTTGCTTACTTAGAACCAAAGAGGTTAGAGTATAATATGTAGACGAATGATTAAACGCATTATTCGAATCCAAAATGGCCTACTCGAGTTTATTGGTTGTAGTAAAAAAATGGCAAAATGTATTTCTGTTCTCGTCACAAAGTTGGTAATTTCTCCTCGATTTTAATATTGAAATAAAAAATCAAGAGAATAACAAACATTAACAACATAAATGTTCGATTCATGAAAACGACGTAGTATTTTATAGCATAAATAAATAAGGAATAATTAGGTAGTTATCTCACAAAGGTAGGTAGGTAAACCATAACTATAATAAGATGTTATAAAATGTTCCGTTGTTAAAAATTATTTACATCTGGTGTCCGTAAAGCCCTAATAACACAAGGCTAGCATGTTAACTTATTAAAACAACACAAAACGGAGGTATCTACCTTACTTTGGTACACAAGATTATACAAAAACAAATTATGTAAAATAAATAATCTAGATTAAAAATTAGTACTCTGGTAACTGTGTCAAATTGCACTGGATGAATTCCTGCAATTCTTACTAGAGTAACATGTTTGGATTAAACATAGATCTATAAATCAATGAATAAGTTCCCTTACTGTCTTTATACGAACTTCGTTTGAGAATTAGCTAAAAACTTTTCATTGTTGTATTCTTGCCGATCGAGTACTAAATTTGCCGTTCGTACGTACGTACGTGTACATACGAAATAAATACAGGATAACAATTGTGTGATGAGAGGTATAATTGGCTAAGAAAATAAACCTTCATTAGTATTATTTGAAATGTTGTTTATTAACTATCAAACATGGATAATTAATTACTAAAACTAACTACTATTAGCACTGTACTGGCCAGAACAGTAGGCCGTTCTAGTATAAAACTCTAGCCTTATGTAAGTCGGGCATAAAAGTTGTTATTCAAATTACCTTGAGGGAAAGAGAACGAAAATGGAATAACGTTCGGTTGTGTCCGTTAAACACATTGTAGATGTAGAAAATAGACGACCTAATTATGAATTAAGAAATATTATAATACTGTGGGTTGCAAAAAATCATATTTACATAATTCTAGATATTATAATAAAATAAGTACTTATTCACATAATATACATGTTTCTCGAGGGAAAGAGAGGCTGAGAGATTTCCCGCCACTTTAATGAACATCTTATTACGACCAATTTAAGTGAAGTTTTGATGACAAATTAGAGAATCATTTTAGGTTTTACTTAGCATTGGTTGATACAATAAGTTATTATATATATTTTTAAGTAATTGTTATTAAATGACACGAAAAAGAGCGGGACATGTTTACTTTTTGGACTTTCCCATTGACAATTCCCTTGTTTTCATAACAATGTCGAGGATTATGTAAATATTACAATTTATTACCACTTACCGAATATTTATTGGGATAAATATCCTTATGCTCGACAGAATAATCCTGAATTTCACACATTTACGCTTTTAAATCATTAGATTGACAGATATAACACCACTCACTCCATAAAAAACCACAATCTGTTTTACAACTCTGCGTAAAGGTACACAAACGATGGCGTCCTCTGCTATTGGCAAATTTAGCCCACGTGACTAAACATACTTTTACTCCATTGGTTCACGGTATATTGCCTATCAACGTCAGTCATCATTTTAGTTCTTTTATATATTAAAATTATAAGAAAATTCTATAACTTATTATCTACCGTGGTAATATTTATATTAGATTTTTTTATAATATTTAAATAATAAATGAAGAAGCTAAACTACTTACTAGATTACTTACCTTTAAAATGCACTGCTTGGTCCAAAACAACATGGCGGTTTGTTTACACCGGCATGATAAGGCGGGAAGTACTTTTGAGACGTATGTACGATTATTATGTTATGTGTATGTATAAAAATGACTATTTACATCTAAAGAAAACTTTTATTGACAGAAAATAATAAATTAATTTTATTAGAGTACAATAATTAGAGATTGTAAGGCACATGGGCAATACCACTTTCATGCACATAAGCGCCCACTAGCGGCCATTACAATTGAATATAATCTGTATGGCGGGAAAAACAAACAAAATATTTCAGTAACTAAAATGAAAACGATAAAAATAACACATTACAAAATCGTTAATAATAAAAATAGACAATAAAACAAATTAAATTCTTATATTGTAAGTTAAAAACAAAATGTCATTAAAATATAGGCGATATCAGTCCACATTTTCGAATGGTAAAATTTAAAATAGTAGGTATACAAAACAAAATGAATAAAGTACCTCAATATTTATTATTTTATATCTAAATATCAAAGACATAATGCAGTAACGTTTGCGTTTGTAATCTATCATAGTTTGTTCTTTTTTGGCTACATTTTTTTAATAGCACAATACCTTTGCGATTACATATAAAAAATATCATGTTTAAAAACTTTTATATCACTTAAAACCAGTCAGTTAAAATTTGGATATTTTATATTTCCTTTGAGTTTTATATTTTTCAAAAGTGCGAAATTTTTTGAGTTTACTGGCATGTAAAGATTCAGTTCTAAAATCAGTAACGTTTGTGGATTGTGCTATAAATTGATTATCGCCTGGTAAAATATTAATTCTAAAATTAGTTGTAAAGCCTTCATCTGAGGTCGATGCTGTTGGTATGAATGGCAGTACTTTGGGTTTTTTGAGAGATTTCTTTTCTTTTTTCAAAATTGGTGAATCATTTAAATATACACTCTCCTCCAGGTAGTTTGAAGGTTTATTACGTTTGATTTTGCGCTGGTCTTCGACTGTAAATTCAGTTGTAGAAATCACTTTAGGCTTTTTCTTTTCTGTAGTATCCTTTCTAGGCTGGTCTTCCAATTGATTTAAAATATGAGATGGCAAACGTTGAATATAAACTTTATCACTGGAACTTTGTTTAAACACCTGGAAATATTTAGAATTTATAAATAACGTTTATTTGTTACACAGTTGTTACTATCGCCTGGCAGCTTATTACAAATCGGAACTGCATATAAATAACTATACGAGATTTTTACGCGTATTCAATTAATAATCAAGTCTTTGGTGTCACGTCTTTCAAGTGATATAGTCAGAAAATTAAAGACACTTGATTAGATATGTGATTTGAGTAAGTTATTAGAGTTTACAGTTGTACCTGATCACAGAATAATTGATTTATGATCTAACAATTGGTGTTGATAATATACTGGTGGAGTTCGGGATTAGCTCAGACAAATTTGCTTATATTGTCATACTTATTATATTCGATTAAAAGTATATAGTGTGAAAATGATCAAGCCTATTATAGGATTTATATTATTTGTTTAAATTTACTTAAATAGAGTTACCAAAATGCTCGTAACTAGTTTGAGCCAGAAAGCAGTAATAATATGGTTGGTTTTTAAGTAAAAAAATAAATCATAATTAGTAATCTAAAGGCCTTGTAGCACAGTGGCAGTAAATCTTTCTATAAAGTTGATAGCTTGCAGATTCAATCTCTACACAGGGCAGACTTTAGTACGATGACTCTGGATATCAATTATGTAGGTAATAGGCTTGTGTAATATTATCAATTCTTGGTTATTATAGTACAAACTATGTTTAGCTTGGAATTATATAGTTGTTAATGAGATTATTCCTTGTTTTTTTTTATAACAGTTTTACTTTTTTGTTATATCTATACTAATATTATAAAGAGGTAATGTTTGTCAGTTTGTGACATTGTAAGGGGTAATCTCAGGAACTACTGAATCGATTTTGAAAATTCTTTTACCAATATAAAGCCACGTTATTTGTGAGTGTCATAGGCTGTATATCATCACGCTAAGGCCAATAGCAGCGTTTTAAAATCGGGGTTTTTGAAGTGAAACTTCTTTATCGGCGTTGGAAAAAATTTACCGTCACATTTTTCCGTTACGCGCCATCTTTTTTGTATTCATGTCTATGATAATAAAATCCTTTTGTTTAAACTTTATCTAATTTAACTTTATTTTCTAATATATTAATGAAATTGTTTGCCATAAAGAAAGAAAGGTTTTTTTTTTTTTAAGTTGCATATAGATCATTTTGCGAAAAATAAGGCCTTAAACAAGTTTCACTTCTTACGTGTGTACACTAGTACACGCACACATTTTTTTTTTCCTTTTGAGAGCTTCCGCTGCGTCTTAGCCAAAAATAACTATTCCACGCATACGGAGTCGCGGGCAGAAGCTATTAACTAATTATATTATCTATACAAATATTATAAAGAGGTAAAGTTTGTGAGGTTGTAGGGGGGTAATATCTGGGGAGTCGGAGAAAAAATGGTCGAACAAAAACGTTTCTTACGAACGCTGCCTTAACTATGAGAGATATATGATTGAGTTCTAGAAAAAAGTTGTAGCTTGATAATGCCTATTACCGCCCAACAAAGTGGGCATGGGCCGACTAGTTTTTGAATAAACTGACAGTGAAGGCAATTGATATTTGGAATACCTATGCCATATTATGCCAACGTTTTTCGAATGTTCCTATTGACTAATAAAATATTAAACTGAATAAAAATTACCTTCGATACCTCTGTTGAGTGTTCATCGTCCCTCTCTTTACGTTTTTTATATTTTTTCTCTGTTATACCTAAAACGCATAAACATTTCAAATCATTGTTATATTATAAAAATAACAATTATATAAATCACAATTCATTTAAAAATAAATATGTATTATTTGATAACAGAAACTTTTGTACCTTTATCTTCGTTATTCTGGAATGTTTTTCTTTTCTTCCTTTCATTCTCTTGTAATAAAATAGATGTGTTCTCCGAAATCGGATTACCTGTGAATATAGATATTATTAATTTGAGATAGAAATCGATTAATAAATCTTACCTGATGATTGTAATTATCAGGACAAGGTTTGTATAATAGATACGAAAATATTCGAAAAATCGTACAGAAAATAAAAATTTGTATGGAAATATCTACATACAAGAAAGTAAGCGAGGGAGTTAGTCATAAGGAGTTCATAAAATATATTGATAGATTAACGTTTAGTTGTTTTATATTATTATAAAAATTGGTATAATTTTTTTCATTAGTAATATCCAGGCGAAGCCACCATTGTTAATTATGAATATATGATACCAGAGACTCTTTATATATTTAATGGTTAACATAATCGCTGAGAGTTTTCTTGCGAGATCTTAATCTGTCTTCATGAACTTGAGTTATTTGTTCCATTTGCATGTCACATAATATAACTTGGTTATTGTGCAAAAGTGAAGTGGATTGAATAAAATAAAATGAAAGATGTAATTTGGGATGTCATAAAAATTATCTGGAAAGTTATAATTGAGGGTTGCACCATTTTTTTTAATAAGATTTTAATAATGTATTTTCGTTTTTTACGTGACATTTTCCAGAAAAAAATCCCTTAAGTATTTCAAATCTTTATGTATAAAGATTTTCGAATATCAAACTTGAAACAATAAACAGGGTACGTTTATATATGAATATTATATATTTATATATATTTCTTTTTTTATACTTCTATCCATTCCTCAACTTTTAACATGGTCTGGTTAATGATGTTCCTCTAATTACTATTTATTTTAATTTTTGATAATCTGAATAGGTACAACAAGAGATTTTAAAAAGTTAGTCCGGTGGAGCTGTTAAGGCCTTACTAGGTCAATAACGTAGTCAGTTCGAAAAAAAAAAAGATTTTAAAACTGAAGTAGTTCAACATGTTCAAATAAAATTGAGGATATAATAAAAAAAAATTCAAACCATCCGATTTGCCGTAGAATGGCCATATATATTTTACTTTTTTAGTAATCATACTACATATAAACTTGTATGGAATCCTAAAAAACACTATTATCGTATACTACAATATTTAACTTTGAATGTAAAAATATCAAAGTTTGTTGGTGTTAGTGACTGAATACTTTTTTTATATTAAACCTTTAACACGAGACTATTACTATTTTACTTTATTACCGGACTAACTATTTAAAACAATTATATTTAATTTAATGTGTTTTCTGCATATTTATTAAACAAGTTAGTTTGACAATGCAGTGTACCTATTATTACAATAAATAAATAAGAAAAATCATACTCTCGATTGGGATGAATTCGGGCAGGATTTCTCTTTTACGTTTCTTTGAAGTAAAGGCCTCTTTGCCCACGGCATCATCTGGAGACGTTTCTGTAATGAATATATCACATATTATTATCTACTAGCTTTTGCTCGCGACTTCGCTTGCAGTAATGGAGATTTGACCTATAATCTCTTGAACAGTAAGTACATCCTTTTTGCATAAAAGGTAATCTATATCCTTTTCTGTATTACTACGCGTATGGAATTTTTTTTTAAATGAGCTCAAAATAAAAAAATACTTTTACATTACTTATCTATCTTGCAAATACTGAATGCTTTCATGCTTATAATAATAATAACAATTAAACTTTTTATTTCACACCTTGAAAATATACAAAACTAGACAGCAGTTTACAATAAATGTGTACAGTTAAGCGGCCTTATCGCTTAGAGCGATCTTTTATAGGCAAACCTTAAGAGATATCTAATTTTTAAAATACCCAGTGGCAATAATAGAATTACAAAAACTACAGATAAATAAAATAAAAAAAATAACGCATAAAACTGATTATTTTAGGACAGCTAGAGGTAATACAAGTGAAGATATTTTTTAAATAATGTCATGGATCTCGCTTGCATAATATAACAAGGGAGTTCTTATGAGGGCTTATGTTAGAAAATTCTTGTAAAGTTTTTAAACGTGTTTGTATAGTTGCCAAAGCAAAGTTTCTAGGAAAACTAAAGTTGTCAAGTCTAGAAATGTTCTCATATTCACATCGGTTTTCTACGAGTGGTTGGTACTACCCCGAGCGAGCCGATACATTCATGCTGAAACCAGTATTAGTTTCAGCGTGGCTCTACCACCTACCAAATTTGAATATTTGGCAATTAAGTTTAATATGTGTATTTGTCACACTTGACATTGGCGAAATTGCCTAAATACGCAGAGGTTATACCAAAAAAGAGTAAATAATAATAGTACATACCTAATTGAGTTTGTTTCACTGCAGAATTGGATTTTGATATTTTTTTCGGACTTCCCGAACTAGTTGTGGCAGATAGTGATAAAGTATCTCCTGAAAATTATACAATTCATTATTAGTATTACGATAATTGACTTTTGGCACAAAAATTTGTATAAAATATACAGAGTAAGTCATATACCTGAATACTTGTTATCCATTTGTGCATTATCGGAAGCAATGTCAACAAATTGTTTGGTATGTTTCTTCTTTTTGTGACTTTCATAACTTGTCTCAATCTCTGTTCCCTCAGTATCTATAACAGAAATAAAATGATCCATATAAAATGAGAATATTCTATATATATATAACATACTAACTAGTAATGGTGTAGAATTATACCTTCTTTTCCTGTACAAGTGGACGATTTATTGAAGCTATCTTGCGACATTTTAGATTTTTTCTTCTTTTTAGTACTTGAAATATCCAATGTAGCTTGTTCTGGTACTGTATCTTCTGAAATTCATATAAAAACATATTCTATCAGAAATATAAAACTAAAAAAAAGTGTGTGTGTGTACTTATGTACACGCGTTAGAAGTTATACTTCTTTGGCGTAACAAGATAAAAATCTTTTCAAAAATATTATCTTTCGCCTTATTCTACGTTCGTAGAACACTTGACACTAACAATAGAAAAAAGGTTTTTTATACATTGAAAGTTTTAATACAAAGAAATACAAACAACAAATACAAAGACATAAAATGTTGACTATAGCTAACTTCAGGGTGTCGGTTTTCCGTGACGGTGTGCGCGCGCATCGTAATAATTTACTCTCATCATTTTTCCCTAACGCGCCAAAAGAAGTATAACTTCAAAAAAATATTTTTAAATATTATTTTCTTCATACAATTTTTACTTTCGAATTTTTTATGAAAAACTCAAGCAAAAAGAAAATAAAAAAGAAGGCGAATTATAAGTGTATACGATAAATAATACGTGTGTAAATAACTTTCGGTATAATTAATCATATTATTTATTATTGAGTTAATTAACAGAGATAAGAGCATGGAAATTACACTTATTTATTTTTCTGATTTGGAATAGACAAAGATGAGGTGGACACAAAAAATAAATAGACTGATTAAAAGACGAATGTACTATTTAAATAAAAAATATGATCCGTCAATAAATATATATTAAGTGATTCCGATTACTATTAATTTCAGGGATTAATTTATGGTTACTTTTATTAAAAAAAAAAAGATATCTTTTTATATTTATTAAATATAATATAACCCCATCTTAGATATTTATTATCAACATCAGATTTTTTAGATGTTTCATATTTAAAGTAACTCATAAAATTTTATAATGAAAATAACAATTTCTCATAATAATTGAGTTTATTTTGTATTCTCTTAACGATAGAAATATTTGCTTATCTATAAGTTATCCACAGATTAAAATTATACTAACCTAATTCCACGGTTTCTGCTTCAATATGGCTTTGGAGATTACCTTTGCGATGTTTCTTTTTCTTGTTACTCTGGTATACTACTTCATCTGGAGCTTCTTCATTTAGGTCATCTGAAAGAGATTAATCGATTAAATATTTGCAAAACAAGTGTTTTAATATTTGTATCTTATATCGGTATATCTCTAATAAAAACCTTTTTTTTCTGAACTTTTAGGAGGTTCGTTAAAGCTGTCCTGCAGTATTTTAGACTTTTTCTTCTTTTTACCACTTGAAATATTGGCTGGTGCTTCTTCTGGTGCTGTGTTTTCTGAAATTATCGAGAAATCAATTTGTTCAGATTATTTATAATATTATATTCCATCTATTTAATAATGTAGAGAATTGGTAATGTTTTCATATCAAATTATTTCTTCTACAAAATATTGATTTATTTATCAAAAGTCGATGGTTTAAACATTTAATAAGGTATCGTGGTAAAGGTTATATTCAGAAATATGATTTTGTGAGATGAATTACATTTTTATACAAAGTAATGGAGATTGATTTCTATCTAAATGATTTATCTCAGTAAATATTGTTATAATAATGCCGTTTACATATCTTGCAATTTTACAATACTATCAACTTGCAATAATGTAAACTAATTATGAAAAAAAAAAGTAACTCATTACTATTTCTGTAGATATATATTCCTTTGTAGATATAAAATCCATTACAATATGGGTAATAAATTACAGACATCGGACTAAAAACAGAACAAAATAGACAAATATGGGATATAAACAGAAGTTAATTTTAATAGATTCGATAAAGAAGGTGGCTCTCAATTTTATTGTATTTTTTTTTTCAAACTCGAGAATTTTTATTTATAAAACCGATTTGGAAAATTATTTTTTTTATTGGAAAGGAAATACTCAAAGTTGATCCCGTTTTAATAACATTAGTATAGGCCCTTGAATTTCAAAGATACACGAATGAATTCTTAAAAATAGAATAGGAAATGTATAGTGATTGAAATATTCGTAGGTCTATGACAATCCAAAACTAGGTAGGTACCTAACTATGGTCAAAGATGATATTGATGTATTTTTTTAGAGTAGATTTTTATGAAGTCTGTTTATTTTTTTAATTGTCTAACATTTTATTGGTTATTTATTTTATTTTTGCCAACCAGTATTTTAGTAGATTATTACTGCCATTGACGAGTAGGTAGTGATAATATAAGTTTCTTACGATCATTTCAATAAACTAACGAGATGGTGGCTGTGTTGTTAGTTCTTTTCAGGTTGTTTTGATGGCAAGTCAGAATCCACGCTATGTGGTATTATATATCATCTACTTCTCATGCGCACAATATCCAAACTATATTACGTACGCCACTTTTTTTTTTTCGAAGTGACTACGCTATTGACCTAGCAAGGCCTTAACAACTTCACCGGACTACTAAGGTGAGCGCTTAAGGCACTCAGCCGATTTTATTTAACAACTAGCTCAAGGGTGCACGGCACACCTTGGCTTTGGCTGTTGCCTGATACATGCAATTCGCGACCTACCTGAGCTAACCTAAGCTAACTATTCATACATATATGAGTTGTGGAAACATATATGTGTACCAAGCATACATATCTCAACAACTCATATATATTTCGTATCGGATAATTTTCTAAACTCTTTCAGTATGATAAGGGAAATATAATAAAACTCTTCCACTTGCTCTTGCTTGTGTGCGTGCACGTGTGTGGAGGAGATATGTGTAATGTTGTCGCACTGATGTAAGATTTTGTGTCACAGTATCGCGCGAGCAGCGCAGTCAAGGGCTCCACGCCGAGGGAACAGACCTTACGTACGCCACCAATATTGCTATATATAGAGCTAAATAACACGAGATCTATACATATAATAAGAATGTAAATCTAACGTGTATGTACTTTTTAGATTTTTTTGAAAAAAGTTGTTGCAGGCGTCTTAAAATAAGTAATAAAATACGTTTCAATCATTTTTAGAAATGTTTGTTTGTCTGTCTGTTTGTATAATAACGCTTCACTGCTTAACTACTGCGTTCACGATAAAACCTCGCCAAGAAAATCATAAAGCATATCTTCGAGTAACATTTAGTCTTGGTTACATTTTAAGCGGTTTACTCTATCAAATGTTATTGTAATTTTAATGACGACGCGACTTAAGTGTGAGGGTAAAGTAGATAAGTAAATGGACTTAATATTCAGATGATTTTATCAGTCACTGTTTTTGACATTAGGTTCCAGAGGACGGAGTCGCGGGCACAGTTAGTTTATGAATAAAATACAAAATCTTCTACATGCCATTCCAAGATCCCGCTAAAACCCTCACTTTATATTTATACCTGATCATGTTTTTATCAAATTCTGTATAGCAATTGATGTGTTACTAACCTAACTGTGAGAAGCCTACTTCGATATTACTTTGATTCTTGTCTATGGAATGTTTCTTTTTCTTGTTGCTCTGGTACATTACTTCAACTGGTGCTTCATCTAACTCAGGTACATCTAAAACCAAATACAGAAATGAAGCTACCATAAAATAAATATAAATACACAAAAACCATAAATATACAGTATACATACCAGTATCAACAATTTCAACTGAGGATGAGTTTAGAGATCGTTTTGCTTTCTTCTTCTTTTTAGTAGCCGATGTAGGTTCTAGTTCTCCGGAAACTTCTCCAGATATAATCAGCTCTAGAATATACAATATTAATTAATAAGCATAAAAAATATATAAATTAAAGGGGGGGGCGCCCCCCCCAAAAAAAAAAAAATAATAAAAAACTATCACGCACCCCCCCCCGCCCTCTTTTTAATATATAACACTCTCATTTCCAAACCCCAAAAAAATTTTTTCAAAATATTTCCTCTTTTTTTGAGGAGTTATTCACATACACACCACACAAGAAATATATATATTAAATAAAAAAGGTTTTTCAATAGAAATTTAGAACTATGTGATTACTAGCTTCTGTTGCTGCTTCACTCGCGTTAATGTATTTTTGTATCGGGAATAGTATTTTTTTTTTCAAAATGATAGGGACCCTATGTCCTTTTCCGTACCCCTGCCAACGTGTTTACGAAATTTCATGATGATCGGTTGAGTTGTTAAGGTGTGAAACAGCAACCAACAAACAAACTCACAGTCGCTTTTATAATATTACTAAGGATGGTTAGGGTTAGGCTATCAAGACCAAGCAGTCAGGCAATATAATTGTATAATATCATAAATTTTTCAGAAAGAACATGCCAAATACATACCTGTTGTCTGGATTTCTGTAATGGCACTATCATTATGATCTGTATGTTTTTTGGAATGTTTCTTTTTCTTCTTGTCACTATGCACCACATTATTCATCTCGGCAGGAATCTCATCGAGATCTGAAATATAATAATGTATCGTGAGTACACTGAATATTATTTACTGATGCA
Source organism: Antheraea yamamai (assembly GCA_036509395.1). Classification (NCBI taxonomy): domain Eukaryota; kingdom Metazoa; phylum Arthropoda; class Insecta; order Lepidoptera; family Saturniidae; genus Antheraea; species Antheraea yamamai. Next base: position 6,665,333 of record AP028445.1, read on the forward strand.
TTAAGAAGAAGTCAGGGCTTTAATTCCATACCAACATATCCCTTTGTTTTATCCCCGGATAATGAAACTAGAGTAAATATGTATATCTATACATATAATAAAAATGTAAATCTAATGTGTCTGCACTTTTTACATTTTTGTGAAGAAAATTGTTGCAGGTGTCTAGGAATAAGTAATATGATATATTTGAATCATTTTAGAAGGGCCTGACTATCTGTCTGTTTGTACGAACATGCATCACTGTTAAAATACTGCATTTATGATAAAACCTCTTCCAGAAAGAAAACCATAAATAAATCATATATTCAAGTAATATTTAGTCTTCGTTTCGGTTCTGTCTTTCAAAAGCTTTTGTAATTTTAATGACGACGCGACGTACGTACGAGAGAAAAGTAGATAAGTAAATGGATTTAGTACATTAAAAATACTATATTAATCGCCGTTTTTTTACATAAGGTTTCACGCGAACGAAGTACATACATACGTACACAGCTAATAAGTAAATAAATGCATACACAATTCTTTTACGTATCTTATCATTCATATTTATAAAAATAAACCGTAGCACACAACATAATTAACATATCAATTTACTGCTATAATTACCTTTAAAATCGATCTGTGTTGTAATTTCATCTATAGAAGTACCGAAGGACAGCTTAGTTTTCTTGTTTTTCTTTCCACTGGATTTGATATTCATCTCAACATCTTCTTGTGTAAAATCTTCTGTAATAAATTAAATTCACACTAAATATACTAACGAATATAATATATATAATACTATATTTTTTTATTTAATAAAGTTTCGCAATATATTTGTAACACCTGTGTCATCTATTCAGAGAACAAATAATAAACATGCTAACATATATATTTCGTTGTTTAAGATATAATTTTCTGATTCAGTTTTTTTAAGTATTGTTCCTATTTATAATACGATATTTAGTTTCATGTAGAAAAAGTTATTCATTGTTTTTTTTTTAACATAGGAAGTGTTTAAACACCTCAAGTAATTTTAAATAAATACACCAAATATGTTTAAGTTTGGTTGTAAATTTTAATAATATTTGTAAATGGTATTAAGTTGGTTAATAAAATTTATAACAAGTTAGGTGCACGCTGCGACTTCGCTCGCAAGCGTATACTAACGAAGAATGTGAGATCAAATCTAGCCTTCACTATGTAATGAAATATAATGCCATCGAAATAACTGAACGTTAATCTGGTAATTCTGCAAATATTTCCCTAATGAGTCACTTACTCACTCATATTTTATATGTAAACTCCTGACCCGGCCACGTATTGCTGTTATTATATGTTGAATTTAAAATAAAACGTGGCGCCATCTATGAGACCTATAGGTATAACAGTCGGTCCTACGGTTTTCTGTCAACGAACTTCTTAAAAGCGCCATCTGTTCGCGACTGATGAAACTTACAATTATCAACATTGACAATAATTTACTTTGTAATTAAAAAATATTGAGGCCATTAATCAATTTATAAATTATCCCATCTCTCTTGTTGGAGTAAATTATACATAAATGCCAACTTTCATGAAGATCGGTTGAGTAGTTTCAGAGTTCATCATGGGCAAACATCATGACACTGGATTTTTATATATTTAAAGATTTTTTACATAATTTTTTCTCTTTTCCGTATGATTTTTCAAATATTTTCTTTCATACAAACCTCATCCTGACAAACACAATAAAAAACAATAGACCAAATAGGTACAACTGCTCTGAAGTTATGCGCTTACATACATTCGGCAATTCATTTTTATTTATATGTATTATACACCTGAAGTATCTGTTCTTGATTTTGGAATTAATGAATTAAAACTAAGGAAATAATAAACTAAATAAAAACACAGTATCACAGGAAAAGAAAACGGATTTGGTAATGCTGATGCAGACAAGGACTAACTTTTTTACTGTTTTTTTTTCAATGTTTCTTTTCTCAGAAGAATAGTAATAATACACCTCACTTAAAGTATTCATGTTTGCAAATGATATGATAGAAGAAATTATTATGTCTTGTATACACTTTTTACTACCAACAGTTTTTAATAGAAAATTACCCTGATAGCACAAGTAATAACATGTTTTGACTATGAAAGTTATTGTTTCAATTTTATTGTAAGCAGAAGGCAAGAGTGGCCTTTAATTTCACTATGTTATAATAAAAAATCTATAACAGAATTTATATTATGAAATCAAGAAAATCATATAACAAACTAACCACAAATATTAGAGCCACTTTGTAATGACGCTCTATTTTTCTTCTTTTTTTCACTTGTACACGTAATTTCAACAGGTAATTCGTCAGTTTCAGTATTTAATAAAATTGAAGTATTATTTTTATTCTTAGATTTCTTAGCACTGCGCTTAATGGAAGTATCTTGTGACGTATCTTCATTCCTGGTTCCTTTTGTATCGATAAAGAAATCTAAATGATCATTTGCTTCATCATCTGGAATATAAAATATTATTTTGTTGGGTGATAAATACATTTTACTAAGTATAGTCTTTTAATCGATATTACTTTATGTATGTAAATATAATGTACTAGCTGACCCATGCCCACTTCGTTGGGTGGTAATAGGCATTATCAAGATACAACTTTTTTCTAGAACTCAATCATATATCTCTCATCGTTAACGCAGCGTTCGTAGGAAACGTTTTCGTTCACCATTTTTTCTCCGACTCCCCAGAGATTACCCCCCACAACCTCACAAAATTTACCTCTTTATAATATTATAATAATAATATAATTAATTAATAGCTTCTACCCACGACTTCGTACACGTGGAATAGTTATTTTGGGCTTACACACAGCGGAAGCTATCAAAAGGAAAAAAAAACCCCGATTTTAAAACATTATTCATTGTTGCTCCGTTCCTATTGGTCTTAGCGTGAAAATATATAGCCTATGACATTTACAAATAACGTGACTTTCTATTGGTAAAGGAATTTTCAAAATCGGTTTGGTACTTCCTGAGATTACCCCCCACAACGTCACAAATTCACAAACTTTACCTCTTCATAATATTAGTATAGAGTATAGCTAAATGATTTAACAAAAACAATAAACTGAGAGAATCAATAGTTTGTAAGTGTAATACTGTGTAATATTAAGACTAGCTAGTACCTTCGGATTCGTTTGCGTTGTTTATTATCTGAACAATGTATTTCAGAAATAAATATTATAGTCTTTTGTAGTGATTATGAAAACGTCGCTTTTTAAAACTTATATAACTTTGTATTAAATGAAGATATGTGATTATTTTTATTTATATAAGGGCCAAGCGTCTAATAAGTAAAATTGAAAAAAACTGTTCAAAATATCACGGTAAATTTGCGTGATGCAATTAATATAACATTTATTGATGTTACTTATTTTATAAAAGAATTAAAATTCAGTACCGTTGTTTAATTAATACATATAACAGGAATGTAAATTTAACGCGTCTGTACTTTTTACATTAAAAAAATAATAATTATGCAGTTGTCTATAAGTAATAAAAACATTACAATCATTTTTAGAATTGTATGTCTGGTTTGTTTGAACACGCACCACTGCTAAAGTACAGCGTTCATGGATAAAACCTTTTCAAGAAAATCATAAAGCATATCTTCGAGTAACATATAGTCTTTGTTTAATTAAAATCGGTTCCGTCTATCAAAAGTTATTGTAATTTTAATGACGACGCGACTTAATCACGATAGAAAAGTAGATTGTAATTAAAGGTAATACAATCAGATTACTTTATTAATCGCCGTTATGTAAATCAGGTTCCACGTGGATGATGTCGCGGGTACAGCTAGGTCTAGAATAAAATAATTAAAGATACAGAGAGAAGATTTACATAACTAAAGATACACTTACCCGTACTTGCTCTAAGGTTTGTTTTATCTTCTTTATTTTTCAGTGGTATATATTCTGGTACTGGATTATCAGTGTTGGTATTTCTCTTTACGTTATCAGAGTTGTGTTCACTGTCATTACTATCTTCGGGAAATAGCAATCGCATATCAATCGAATCTGATGCTTTATCATCTTCATTCTGTTCTATGGATTGATCAGCTTTTTTTTGAAACTCAGACTGTAGTATCTCCTCATTTTTAACATTTTCTAACGACTTCTGTTTATTTTTCTTTGTTTTAGTTAACGTTAGATTAAGTTCATCAAAAACTCGTTCTTTGGTTTTCTTTTTGTGTTTATCTTCATTCAGACTAATATCACTGGATTTTATATTATTCGTATTTTTATTTAAATCTTTAAGTATTGAATCGTAATTTTCCATAATTTCTTCATTTTCACTAATTGAAGACCCCTCTTCATCATCTATACCGGCTGTTGCTTGTAAAGGATCTAATGAGTCATTTACATGTGTTACAGACATGTTTTCATTAACATTTATTTCTTCTACTGCATCACTGATAGCAATAGTAGAAATATTTAAGCTCTTTCGAGGTGATTTTATTTCTTCTTTAACATGAACCAACAAAGGATCCTCTTTAACAATATTACTTGTATTGAAAATTGTAATTTCGTTTTCGTTATCTGGTTCCTCATCACACTCTGAATCTAAAAATGACTTCACCTTCTTTTTCTTCTTAACTGGAGAATCATTGCTTATGATTTCTTTTTCAATTTCTGGTTCTTCAACTGATTCCGATAAAGACTTTACTTTCTTTTTCTTCTTCCTTGAAATATCATTTTCATCACATTCAACTAAATCTGTTTTATTATTTTCTTGTGATATTATTTGTTCATCATCTGATTTTAATGCAGAAGAATCGAGGCGCTGCCTTTTATTTTTTTTAATTTTGGGCTTATCCTCACTAGTTTGCGATTCATTTAATCTGTGACGTGCATTATACATTTCACGTGAAGCTTTCTTTTGTTCTTTATCTTTACGTTCATTGTATTTCTTTTTTGATTTCGAACTCATCGTAAGTTCATTATCGCTCATAGACAAATTATCTCCTGAACCACTTAACAACTCATTATCTTCGTCCGCTGAACTCACTACAAAAGAGTCTTTTTCATAGTCTGAATCATCAGAAAAATCTTCCTCTGTTTCGAGAGTTTCCCCTTTTTCAAGAATTTCGTTATTCTTTTCGTATTCTCTGTCTTCTTCGTTTTGACTATCTCCAGATTCGTAATCATCACCTGCATCTTCAACTTCATCATCAATCATACTATTTTGCTTCCCAGAAGTCTCTGTTTCAGATTCTTCTTCTGAAGTCGATTGCTCAGAATCATTTCTACTTTTCCTAGTTAAAGACACTTCTTGCTCTTCTTTATTATTGTCAGGTTCTGTTGTAGAGATATTGTGGTCCCTAGACAGGTTTTTAGTATCAATTTTTTTATTACTTACGTTTTTGGGACTCATTAATGAAGTGTCAAGTTGTATACCTAATTTAGGAAAGACTTTCTGTTGAAGAGGAGTGCTAGTTAAATAATTCTGAGACAGGTTTGCCGTATTTGTTTCCTTATTTTTGGCGATCTCAAAGGCACTGACAGATTTTGACAATTGGTCATTGTTATTGAGTTTAGGGGTTTTTGTTGAAGTATTAATTTCATTGGATGATGTATCTTTAATTTGTGACAATATAAGTGTGCTTTTGTTTTCATTATTCGATTTTTCCAGATTTTGTGATTCTAAATAAGTTCCTGAGTGTTTCCTTGTAGACTTGTTGACATTGTCGATTGCCACTCTATTTTCATCTATAGAGATTGACGATTTTCGTTTGTTGTATTGAGATAGACTTGCAGTATTGTTTTCATGTACGTTGTTTACATTTTCTGGCAAAGTTTCATCTATGTCCATAGGCTCAAAACTAATATTACTTTTTAAATTATCATCACCGTCAATCTGATGTACAATTGGCACACACTGATCTTGAATATCTGATTTTTTGTTTTTAGATACAATATCTGTATTAGAATCAGAATCTTCATCTACAAATATTAAAGAACGAACATGAATACCAGGGGCATTATTAAAAAGTTCTGCAACTGGACTGGGATCGACAGCAACTGTGGACCTTGATAAAATGTCTTTCTCAGTTATTTTAGATGTATCAGTTTTTTTAGGACTTTCTAGAGAAGAATGGTCACTATTAATGTTCTTAGACAAATCACCATTTTTATTACCTTTAATGGAATTAGCAGTAAAAGAATTTTCTTTTACACTGAATGTTGAAATATTCTCTTTTCCTTTATCAAGTGATTGGTTCTTCTCCCTTTTTTTTGTAAATAATTCATTATCTCCAGAACCTGTGTTGTTTAAAGGTTTTGTGTTATTTTTCCTTCCTCTCTTTTTCTTAGAAGTCTCATTGTCACTATAAAAATTATCATAATTTGAATGGTCTATTGCAGCAGATGTCCAGGACTTGGTTCTGTTCCTTTTAGTAGAGAATGTGTTTGATGAGTCTAAAGCAGTACAACTTTTGTTTTTAATAGACCCTATTTTTTGGGGATTTTCATCTAAAGCAATCAATAAATTATCACTAGAATCATTAGGTTCATCAGTAGGTTGATCTTTATTCTTTATTGTAGTATCGAGTTCATTATTAGTTATAACTGGATTGTCAGTGACAGAAGATTCTGTTACTTGTATAGTTTCTTTGGCAACTTTTTGATTTTCATTGTGTCCATCATTGTGAACATTGCCTTTTCTATCACTATCATTAATATTAATGGTTGGCTTGTCAACGGTATCGATATTTTCCTTTTTTTCAACAAGACGAGGACTTTTCCGAACAATGGAATTTGTTTCAGTATCACCATTATTTGTTTCCTCAACAATAGTTTGTGATATATTTGGTGTCTTCGTAATGGCGTTACTATCAACTGCAAAATAATAACGCAAGAAACTTCTATAATATTCTCAAAAATAGTTCACAAATACATGGAGAAAATATTTGAATAGTGGCAGGGCATTGTTTAGCATTCATATGGATTACTGAGACTTTTCTCTAGTTCATTGTTTTCTAAAATAAAATTAGTTACATTTTGGTTTAATTTTACGACCTACAAGTTTTTTTAAACAATAATGGTGTGGAAAGTAAAATAAAATATATTTTACTATTGTGATAAAACTGGATAGTTAACGTATAATAACAATGTTGAATTCACAAATTGCTTGCTTAAATAGTGCTAATCCCTGTAATTGACTTTCAGACTAAAAAATCTATTTTACTATTTATTGAGGAACGATATAGGTTACCTAATATAATGCTAAGTCACTCAGCATTAGAGCGATTACTGTAAATCAAAGGAAGGAATAAAGGAAGAAGTAATAGTGAAGGCAGGCATTGTAGCATAGCCCGAGGTGTGAGTTACCTAAATTGGGTTAGCTGGTCAATGAAAATCAAACATTACTGCGAAGGATTGAACTATTAATGTCTATGTCAATGAGGCACCTTGCCATGTGCTTTGTTGGGGCTGGCTTTGTATTTTATTTTCACGGGCCTGTATTGGATTGCGACACATTATTTGAGAAACTAATTGAACAGATGTTACTTGAAAGTTGAACTGGCTTTATGGGATAAAGATATTCAACCATTTGTTGCTACAGATGATAGAAAAAGTTTAAATACCAACACATAACTCACTAAAAAACCTAGAAATACCTTGTTTATCAATACTTGATGTAGAATCTTTTCGTGTTCTTCGCGTTTGCCTTACAGGAGTTGAGGTTTCATTGTCGCTACCTGAATTTTAAAACAAATTATGTTTAAATGTATGTATATTATAACACATTCATATTTGTAAAATTAATAGATATTTAAATAGTGGAACAAGACACTAAAAATAAAATTGCAAAATACATTAAGAAATGTATTTTTATTATGTTAAATATTTGTCATTAAAAAAAAAGATTTATAAGTTTCAAGTAACCATTTATTTTAATTATTGGAATATGATATATCAAATTATTATAAATAAAAACAAAATCATGTATACCAGCTTGTGACAAACGCCTAGCAGCTCTTTTAGCCCTCGGAGAATCAACATTTGTAGTCTCAGAAATTATGCTTGAATTAGATTTTATTCTAGCGCTACGTCTCGATGGTGTAAGAGTTTCTTTTTCTTCAGCTGGTTCAATAACAGCTTTTGCTGCTGTTTTACGAGTTACTCTTTTTGATGATACCTCTGTTTCTAGAATTTAAATATAGAATAATTATATAAAATATCAGTAACAATGTTTTTACGTTTATTCAATTTTATAGTGTCTTTAATGTGAATGAAACCATGAACTATTTTATACTAGCGGGCCCGGCAGACGTTGTCCCGCCCAGATTATAAAAAAAATCCTTGACAAATTATATACCAAAACGTTCCTCATGAATCACTTTATCCACTGGTGAAAACCGCTTGAAAATCCGTTCAGTAGTTTTTGAGTTTATCGCGAACAGACAGACAGACAGACGTGGTAGGGGACTTTGTTTTATACTATGTAATGATAAAGAATAAGAAAATTATTGTAATAATAACAGTTATGAAAATCTTTATTTTCTGTATGATAAAATATTGTACTGAAATCACATGGCCTTTGAGCATAAATACAATAAAAACATTGAGATATGATAAGTAAAACTGTTTATTAACAATTTAAAAACAACTTAATATTTTAAACTATTACCATTTTCATCTATTAAGTCAAGTTGTGGTTTAGCTGCTAACCTTCCACCCCTTTTCTTCGTAGGTGTAGTGACTCCAGATGGTGACTTAACTTCTTCAGCCTCTACAGAAAGTCTCCTCCGTAACCGTGTTACAGGGGCTAGAAATTTAGTGTTTATTTGGATTGAATATAAATTCATAAAAAGTTCATGTTAAATTGTTATGTTAATTTATAAATAATTATTTTTAAATTGACAATAAGATACAATGAATACCATCTCACCCTGTATGGGTGCATTTTGTTAAACAACAAATGTGTAAAAATTTATAATGAATTGGAAGTTTATTTATTACCAAATATATATATATATATAACAATATACACCGTAAAAACATTAAACAGTGTGTATTCAAGTATCTGTAATCTTTTTTTTTTTTTTTTTTAATTTTTTTTTTGTTATTAAATTATTTATTTGTTTTCTTCTCCCCATTTTTTTTTTTATTTTTTTGTTTTTTTTTTTCGCCCGAAAAATTTTTTTTATTTTTAATTTTATCTTTTTTTTTTCTATTTATATACCAATTTCCTTTTTTATAAACCCAATCTTTTCCCAAATCCATTTTATAATAATAAGTCCTTTAAATTTTTTAATTATCCAAAGACCCATGGATAGCAAATTTGGCACAGGAGTCCACAGTTTCATTTTCCAAATTCTAAAGCCAGGCAAGAACCGTACTAAAACCTAAATTGTAACACTCATACAATGATTTCCTAATTGTAAGTATAAGAGGGTGCTTATCTTTGGAATGGAAAGGGTTAGACAAAATCGCTTCGAGGCAGCTTTTGCTGTCAGTAAATATAATGGATCTTGTTAATTTGTGCACTTTTATAAATAGTACAGCTTCAAGGATGGCGACAGCTTCCCCAGTAAACACTGTGGTACCAGGAGGACATCTATAGCTTAATATAATTCTGTGCTTTGGCACCCAGACCACTGCACCAACATGTCCAAAACTGACTAGCTTAGAGGCATCAGTAAAAATTGGAACCCATCCCTCCCATTCTTTAGCTAGTTTTTCTTGAAATTTACTGTTGGCTTCGACAGTGTCCTTATTAATGTCAAAATGCATTATAATGGTTGGTTGGAAGGTCAATGCATAGTAATTAGTATCAAATAAGGGGTTGATGTCGGATTTAAAAATTGGAAATGTTAACTTGCTGATTTTGTAAAATGATTGAAGTAAACAAGGAAGGTCTTGTAGCGAGTGGTGTCCAAGGGATCAACCTCTTGCAAAAGGATCTGAAGTTTGGGGTTAAAGAATAGCTTGTGTTTTGGAAAAGTTTGTAAAGGAATCTATCTGACAGATACTGTCGCCGAAGATACAGAGGCGGTTCTACACACTCCACTTGTAGCGCATTAATTGGAAACGATTTCATAGCACCCAAGATTATTCTCAGGCATCTAGACTGAATGCCATTCTGAAAAATTTGTTGGTACATGCAGAGCTTCAAGCCTGCAGACATTGCTTTGATATTCTACCAGGCAAACACTAATTACCTATTGTTAAATGAAATCTTTTATGGACTATGTTTCATTTTTTTCTTTATTTATTATCTTATACAATATTCCACCTTACTTCCAGAATTACTATATTTTTTCCTGTTATAGTTAATATTATAACATCATGGAATGAATTTTTAACAGCATGCATAAAAAAAACGTGTTTGGAAACTTAATATTAAATTATTTTTAACGGTAAGAAATATCTGTAATGCGTCAGGGAAAAGTTATTCCTGATAATTTTTAAGAAATTAAAGTTAGCTACCAACGTATCTGATTATAAATTTTATATGAATATTTAACCAATAAAAAAAGTTTTAGAGATTTTAATAAAGAAACTGATTTTGGACTACCGACCGAAAAATAAACTTTGATTTTGTATTAAAAATATAACGATTTTATAACGATAAGTAACAGACCACGCTTTCATATAAGAATAAAATGTTCTATTAGATTCTATAATATAATAGGAGTTTACCTTTGGCTGTGCCCCCTTCGTCCATATTTATAACACTTTAAAAAAACAAATTATAATACAATTATTCTTGTCAGCACGTGCAGTAGCTTATTTGAAATTGTGCTTTAGTGGTTTTGCGTTTCAATTGGTTAAAAACAGCTGTTAGGACGCGGCGATTCAACTGTCAAACCGAAATCAAAATCGACAAATCGGTTTCAATTATACCATGGCAACACAGCTATTTCCGGTTTAGTTGATGGTTAGAACCTATATTTTTAAATTGTATATGTTACTATTTATTATTTATATGCAAGTAATAATGATTTTCTTGAATGAATAAAATATTATATAGTATGTATGTCTTTATTATTTCTAGGCTATGAAAACTATACACAATCACATTGTGAAGCATTATTTGTCGAAATCAATGTATGCACATAGACAATATAATTTATATTAAAGAAAATAAATGTTATAGAAAAAAATGAAATGCCACTGTTGCTTATTATAACGCAAGTATTTGAATAGAAATAATTACGAAAGAACACATAACGAAAGATCAAGCTCTCGGCAAAGACCTAGATTAAAGTCATTAGTCAATGTGCTCTATTATTTTTTCTTAATACATAAAAATCAGTATAGCTGTAGGTTTTGTAAACTATTATTATTATATGTCTTAAAATGCTAAATTATTTTGAATTCATATCAAAAAATAAAAAATTGAAGAGCACTACAGTATCGGCCTGAGTACTTATTTCTTCTTTAAAAAACTAATTCTCACTTAAATTTAAAATTTGATTCGAAATTTAGGGTCATTAATAAAGTCTATACTAATATTATAAAGCTGGAAGGCTTATATGTTAGTTTGTTTTGTCGAACGCGCTAATCTCAGGTATTACTGGTCCGATTTGAAAAGTTCTTTCATTGTTAAATAAGTCATTTATCGAGGAAGGCTATATATAATTATCACGCTAAGACCAATTGGAGCGGAGCACCAATGAAGAATGTTTCAAAATCGGGGTGTTTTTTCCTTTTCAGAGCTTCAGCTGCATGTTAGCGTTATCCAAAAGTAACTATTCCACGCGGATGAAGTGTATGATAATGATACTTAAATCAATCAAGTTTAATATAAGTTGGGTGAGTTACTAATCGACACATTTATCATTTTTTTCACCGTTTAGTTGGGCTGTAAATCCAAGTTAGAAATAATTATTATTAGAAATAAGAATAATGAGATCAAATAAAAATTAGTAAGAAATTAGAAATGTATATAATATCCTGCGTAGTATTATTTTGAGTTCGATCTTGAGCCTGACCCCTGAGGTCATGTTAAAATTACACCGAACTAACTTTGTTACTTATAAGATAACATATTTTTGTGAATATTTAACAAATAGTTTATGTCGTTAAAATTAATGTAGATATATGTACAGGAAAATGAAGTATTATTCTTCTTTGCGTAAATAAATTTTAATCGATTTTGCAGTAGAACATGACTTTTATATAATGAATTTGATTGTTAGCTTTGTCTCAATGTTAAAATGTACGCCCTGCATACATATATCTTTTCTCGAACATTTAATATACTAAATAATGATATTGTAACACTATCAGGGAAGGAATGAGAATAATTTGAGGTATAAGAGCACTTGAGAACTATTGTAACCGATTCTGTCACCAGTATTTATGGAAAGAAAATATGTTTCAGCGTTTGAAATCGCCAATACGTTATGCGTGTTTCGTTGCCTAGTATGATGATGAAACCTGTTTTCTTTCGGGAAGTAGCCTCGGTGATATATATACAAGTATATATACAGTATACATTATTCTAGATGTACCTGTGGTTTCGCAATTGTATAGTAAACAGTATATAGTAGTAGGTGCAACACCAACGCCACCTAGTAGCGAGTTGTATTAATGAAAACGGTGTGCCATCTTTCATGATGTCCAGTCAGTGTTGAAGTTAGTTGTCTTTATATAAACAGGATTAAAGTGTCTAATAAATGTTCGGTGTAACTTCTATAAAGTTTGAATTTATTCTAACAAATACTTGTACTGATAAATACTAAATTCTAATTTTTGCATATAAAATAATATTCAATATATTATATGGAACTCATGTCGATAGACACGGAGTCCAAACACGTTAGTCACTGAGCCATCGGCGTTTCAGCAGCTTGTTGTTTTTATTGAGTTACGCTGTGTTTAACATCACGCAAATGCTAACTTAAACAACGCCCTTTATCTTTTAATCCATGTATAACTTCAAGCATAGCTATATCACTTTAAATCTATAATTTTTCCAAAAGTAATTTGAAATGTCAGAACTCCTTCTCGCGTTAGGGTTAAGTGGGTCCGCACTTAAAAAGACATCAAGGGTACAGAAATGGCATTATATCTTCCTGATGACCCTGTTCAGAAATTACGTTCAACGATGTTAACCCCATTTCTCTCTAGAGACGTCCATCTGACTGGAACACTCGCAGTTAAACTGGTTGAATGTGGAACGGTTTATATGACACTGATTGCACAAATATGATATGGTTTTATTAAAAAATATATATTCATAGATATTTTTTTCGTTTTCTTTTTAGGTTTTTTGTGTAATATAATTGTGTTCTTACTAGTAACACATTCTATTGAGAACAAAGTATTACAATTGAAAGACGATGACTCTTTATTTATTAACTTGTAAAAATCGTGAGAATAGTTTTATTTTATGTAATAAAACTATTTTCGATAATTTATGGCCTGTCTCTTATTTTATAAGCTAGCTGATAACCTAGACGTCGCCTGTGTCGTTTATTGTTCTAACAATATATATTATGTAAAGAGGAAAAACATAAGAACCACACCGCTTGCTTCACTTCTCCATGACAAGAAAACATCACTAAATGAATAGTGATTATAAAATCTTAAGTTTCTTAATAACCTTATATTAAATGTAACTATCGCAATGATATTATAACTAAAAGCTGTATATATAAATAGTTATATTTTGCTTAACTTGTCAAAAATAAGTTAACTAGCCAAGCTTATGACGTATCTACAGCTTTTTAGTTATAATATCTTCTATAATAATAGACTTCTATCATTTTATTTACATAGTTAGCAGTTTTATCGTGACTGCTTAACTCCTTTACCGCTTACATTTTTATTTATTATTGCTCCACGAAAAATTGTAATGAAACGTAATCTATAGAGTACATTCAAAAGTCCGTTATTTGCCAATATGTGTCTAGTTAAAATCCGTTTAGCCCTTTCGTAGATTAGTCAGAACAAGAAAGCGACTTGAACGATTTATATTCATAACATTGGAATTATTTTTGTATTTTAGTTATAGTTAATGCCTAGGAAGTAGCACATAGACAAGTATAAGAGGTTACTTTATATCATCGTTTTCTTTATAATCAATATAAAAATGAATCGCGGGCCTATTTAAAGCGCAATATGTTGTTACACCTAAGGACCCGAATTGTTAGAATAGAGACAGGTGCGATTGTGAGGAGTGACACATCAAGCATCTTCTGGACCGTTGGGCGAAATACTGATAAGCGCCTTGGAGTCAAAAGTATTAACTTTTAAAATTTTTAACGTCCGTCAAGTTTTCATCTTCGTTAAATTTAACTTGATCCACATCATTATAATCTGAATGAGAGGATGATGGTGTCGAAACTGACTGGCCGTACTTTGACGTTGATGAGATATTTCCTGTCTTCTCTCTATAATCTATTATTCCGATTTCAGTTAAAATACATTGAATTTTCTGTTGTCCCAATAAGGCATTTTCAACAGACAACTTTTTTAGTTGCATCGCCACACTTTTACCAAATATATCGAATGGTGATTCCTCTTCAGTGTGTACTTTATCGTGCAATGTCTTTAATTCACTAATCGCTTTTACAATTCTTCTAGACCTCTTTCTTGGCCGCAAAGGAGTAATTGTAGTAGTGGCATCAGTGATAGTAGATTGGGAGCTATTTTCTCCTGTAGTAACACCTAGACGTTTTGAACCACTTTGCCATATTTGCTCTCGAACCTGAGATATTGATGGAATCTGTGAGTAAACAAATAATGTCAACATTAAAAATTATTTCAGATACCAGTGAATGGAAAAAAAATGAAAACGGCTTGAGAACTAAATGGAATTTTCCTGGTTGTCATGGTGCAGTTGATGGTACCTAAATATATTTCAACTGTTGCGCCTCCAAATTGTGGTAGTAAGTATTTTAATTACAAAGGCTTCAACAGGCTCTTGATGGCTGTTGTTGTTTTGACCACGATTATTGTTTTCGTTATTTAAAAATTGGAGCGAATGGAAGAAATTCAGATGCAGGAATTTTCAGACAAAGCTCATTACGTTCATATCCTTGAGAATAATATGTTACCAAGAGGAGGTTTCTCGTGGGCCTTCGCATTAAAAAACGTATATTTACTAAAACCGTATAGTGGTGCTAATCTTCACAACAGCGCATAAAATATTTAATTACCCACTATCCAGATCACTCAGAATTCTGGGAAATGGATTTGGCATTTTGGCAAGCAGATTCAGAATCTTTCAAAGACATATACCAACTGATGTTAATACAACTGACAAAATTATACGCACTTCATATGCTCTGCATAATTGGTTACAAATGCCAAGTTCAAGTACATATTTTCAAAAAGGTTGTGTTGATGTAGAGGACATTGATTCGGGCGGGATTATTAAGTTTCTTGGAGAAAAGAAACACAAACCATGCAGGAAGGATAGCAAGAGATTTGCGTTACAAAAATGCGGAATACTTTTCCGGTGAAGGCGCTGTTCCATGGCAATACATTGATTAACTAATATTCGATCATGACAATTGTTGTAAAAAAGTTAATGAAAATAATGAATACATACATTCTCGTAACTCTTTCTTTTTCGTTCATTCATAAATACTTCTTCCATTTCCTTCAGCCACTTTATATTTGACTTATAAACATGGTCCAGTCCAGCTCCCGATTTTTTGGAGTCCTGAATTTTTTTTAACTCTTGACTGTATGTTGATCTCAAGTTTTTTATTTTGTTCTTCACCTCTTGAACGCCAAAGTTGTTGATGTTCATTTCATTCGCTATTTTAATATATGCTGTATCACGCTTTTGTTTCTTTTTGTAATCGGAAGATGAAAAATTCCATAGGCATACATGCCGTTTGTAACAACGAATAAATTTTATAGTCGTATCTACATCCCATTTACCTGTTTTAGCCATTTTAGAAACAAAAGTTAACCTTTAAGTTATTAAAACACGGCATCAAAACAAACTGCGCACAGAACTGGCGAACGAGTTGACGAGTAACAGCCGAGTGCATGTTCATACATATCGAGCGAGATAGCGTGTCGTCGGGGCGGAGAAAAGAAGCGGGGAGGTGGGTACTCGGCCTAGCAACAAATCGTGTTTCTATTAACTCTCTCGCCATTTTGTTCGGCCTAGCATTCGACAGAATGTTCATATGTATCGAGCACTCGACTGAGGGCACTGTCTCGTCACTGTACTCGTTACGTGTAATTAAGCCAATATAGATGGCGCGTCCTTACGTGTATTGTACAATCTCTGCACTATTCGCACTAATATAATTTGCCTAAAAACTAAGCGATAGTATTATGCTTGTATATTCATTGATTGTTTTAATTGCCGTCAGTTTTCTAAAGCTTAGTCAGACCTCTTCTAACATATTATGAAATCCTCTAGTAAATTCTCTATTCGTCAGTAGTTGTCATCTTAAATGGCATTGGTTATCTAAATAAAATACAACGCGAAGAGCTGTCACTTTTCATCTTCTATTTTACTAAATAGTTATTAATTTTCAATAGACTTTAACAAATAATTGTATAGATACGGAAAGCCAAATTTGATTCCCAAATTGATAAACTTTAAAAATCATCAAATGATATGGAAAAACCTTAAAAAAGATTTCCTAATATATAAAAGTTTATATTATCTTATTCGATTTTGAAGCCGTTTGGTACCGAGATATATATAATTTCAAAATTGATAGCCTATTAATTTTGTTACTAAGAGCATTTGAAATCATAAAATATTCTTATATTTAAACTAGCGGGCCGCGCGGACGTTGTTCTGCCTTAATAATAAAAAAAAATCGTAAAAGTCAATCGCAGCGCCACATTCCGGGTCCCATTGTGAATCTAAACCATTCTCGGATCCACTGGAACACGCACACAAAATTTCATCAAAATTGTTCCAGCCCTTTAGGAGGAGTGACATACACACGTACAGGAGAAATTTATATATATTTAAATAAGTCGAACTAAGCTAAGGGAATAGCTAGTTTATAAAACAGTTTCTTTACTATTCAAGTAACTCGTAGTTTTATTAATAACACTTTAATTGTATATATTAAAATCTGAGAATCTATTATACAAATAGTTTGTATATTTTGCAATAATTATATGAGATTTAATTAATCGTAATCTATAAAATCACTGTATATATAGTCATATATAGTTTTGAATATCAAATTACTATTTAATTACAGTAAAATTATTAAAATCTCTGTGATAATTCGTTTTTTGTAATCGGCTATTAGGTTTTATCAGGAAAAATGATCATACTCGACAGTCAAATTTGTTTGTCCTAGCTGAAGCTTTGTGCTGAAAAACAGATTTTTTCGTAGACAAAGAGTACGGTGACAATGGAAAGAGAGGTACAACGCTACCGAGATCAACGATTTTTGTAGAACAAAACCCGACGACCACAAGTTTTTCTTTTTACCTTCCTAGTATTACGGAGCACCTGTTACGAGATCGTATCGCACAAAAAAATTCAGACAAGTAACTAAATTTAAGAGTGGTTGCACTAAACTATTTCTTTCTGACATCAATCAGTAGTACGTTCGGACTCAAAATCTGCAATAAATTGCATCTTTGTATTATTCATATTTATTTTTTCTTTTATCTGATAATAATGGTAATGAAATATATAAAAAAACATGAATGTTAGCTAGATACTAGAGACAATATAAAAAAGTCGCTTGACATATACTTTTCTTATAAATACAAATAATGAATACCGCATTTTTATGCAGGTTTTTTGTTTACTACTAAAAATAACGAATAGATTAACGTTGTCATCTACATGCTCTATGTTCCATTACTTCTTTTAAAACGTGCAAAGAATTTTGGTACACTTTTCAGTAACAGTAGGTAATGTTTCCCGAATAACATATACAAATTATTAATAGCAAATAGATAAAAGTCTATGTATTGTAATTATGTAGTTAAAAGTATTTTTTGGGTCAATAAATTGCTAACATTGGCTAGAACCTCATGAGATATATAGAGACATTAAATCTAAAATAATGTAATAAGAAATTATATACGTCAAATCTTCTACAGAACAATCCACAATGGTACCTACGTGTAGCTATTTATGTCTGACTTCATAATAATTATTTATATGTTCTACAATTATATATTGTTAAAGCACTAATTCAATTGTAGAATATATAAGTAACTCTACATATAAACCAATAACGTAACAATAACCGATTCGCCTCCAGGCAACGCTAAATCTTTACAACGTCATATCCTAAACATATTCTTCTTTTCTAATACCGCGCCTCATTACGCTCTACATTCCTGCAGCGCGTAGTCTAAATGCCCACCATTGGTATATAAATATAGTTCCTTTACCATATAATAAGAGAAGGATTTAGGTATTCAAATCAGAAAAATTGCAGGGTTTTGGAAATAATAACGGATTTATTACTCATGTACCCAACTAGTCTTAGTAACAATTTTTAAGCGTCAATATTTTTGAATTAATAAGAAAAAACAAAAGCCACTTCCGGCCATAAATAATATTAGAATGAAGCTAGATATTCAATCTTGTCTCACGTCTTACTGCCGACACCGTTTTGTCATTATACAAAAATAATTCCATAGATTAATAAACAATGCTTACAGCTTCCATAGATTAAACAATGCTTACATTAGAAAATAATGTAAAACTGTTTTGACAATGTATTAATCCTTATCCGATTAAATCTTTCAGTTGTATTGACACAAAATTGCCACTTACAACGTTTTTTGGTAATGAATATCCTAGAAAAGATCATAGATTTAAAATTACGTGAAACAAGAAAAGTTGAGTGACGAGATTTAAGTAATTTCTCTGACTTTGATAAACTGCCAATATCAAAACTCCAAAAAATGAATCAAATAGTTATGTGTCTAAATCGATTGGTAATTTATGAAGCCATATTGCACAAAGACATTTATGAGGTCGCATTACATTTGTACTAAGCATAGATTTCGCTTTCGTTGCACGCATTTTGTATATGTTATGGGAACTATACTTTGATCGTGGTAAAAGGTATCCACTGCTATAACTAGATTGCCATTTAACTTCAACATTAGTTTCGTTAAATGCATGAGAAAATGGTACATATTTTATTCAGCTTTGAACCTAAACAGCTTTCAACAACTATTAAAATCACTATCATTTGTTCGGAAAACCTCTCCTTTGTCGAAGCGAACCAAAGAATCTATACTATATATACTTCTATACTAGTATTATAAAGCTGAAGAGTATGTTTGCTTGAACGCGTTAATCTTAGGATCTAAAAAAATCTTTCAGTGTTAGATTCATTTATCGAGGAAGGCTATAGGCATGGGCACAATAAAGAATGTTTAAATATCGGGGTTAAGTGAGCGTTAGTCTAAAGTAACTATTCCACGCGGACGAAGTCGTGGGCAGAAGCTAGTTTTTAATATTTAGGTCAACAATTAAGTTTATATCTAATATATTAATTGTTTACGGTATTCTTTAAATTAAAAATTTTACAAAGGCCATAAAATTGCTTTATTCTAGTTTCACAAAATATTCTTCACGGTGTAATAAGCGGCATAGCAGTCTCATGCCGGGTACAGACCAATTGAACGAAGGCGAACGAATGGTAACACACGAGATGTGTGGAGAATTTAAGCAGCGAAGTCATGAAACCTTATCGTGATGCATTTTGGTCAATATCAGGTCTTCAGATGGGGGAGAAAACCTTTAAAAAATTATCTTTTACGTAAAAAAAATACAAGCGGTTGATAAAGAAGACTCACAAACATCACAATAGGAAAAAAAGACGGTCAAAAGTTACAGCCAACCAAAAGACCACCTCGTTAATAAACAACGGACGGGTGTAGATGGTATAGTGTTACTTCCACTGTCAGGCCGGACTAACGGGGAAAGAAATGGGAAACCTGACCTTCGATTGCATTAGTTCGGCGGGCTCAGTTTCTTCACGTTAAGAAACCAAAAGGTGTGGAGAATTTAACGAATTTACGTGCATTATATGTATTTTCTTAAACTCTATGAATGCTCCCTAACCGGCAGCCGCCTCGGATAATCTTGTCGACTTAGCACTTCCTCCGCCTATTTGGATTGTCTCTGCAAAAACAATTTTTATCCACTATCAAACTGAGCCAGACAGTAGTGAAGTCTAATAGATTATATTATTTATTTTAACCAAATCCCAAAGAAGCCCGTAGCACAATTTTTGTTCTTCGACTGCGTGTTTTTACATCAAAGGAAAAGAGATCAAACGAAAATAGCTTGGGGTGTAGACTCTTCAGCAATTGGTTAATACTCGTTTACTTAAGACGATGCTAGAGAGCGGACGTGTATTAAAACTGTGCAATGGATTGCTTAAGCGATAAGGTATCTGGTTTGTCTTAACCTTCGATCAACATTCGTTCGTTTTCGTTTGCCTTCGTTCGCTTAGTCTGTATTTAAGCATCACTAGAAACAAGCACGGGAGATTCGCTCGACCATGAAATTGCACCGCCGAGCATCGCTTAAATGAAGTGATAATTTACAAGTGTGTTCATCCACACTTCTATCGTTCCACTGTAAGCGAAACTTTCATATTAATTTTAAACTCACGAAATACTGCGCGAGTGTTGGGGACATTTATTAAACTGAACACGCTGTTACTATGAGAATTAGAGATTCATTTTATTACTGCTAAATTTAAATATCATAATTTTGTATTGTAATAAACATTGTGTCTTTGGTAGAGGAATCAAGGATCCAAATGTAATATTATTTTAAACACTTATAATAAAGCTATATAAAAAAGGTGACTTGAAGTGACGTCATACTAGGAACCCATTTTTACATCTGTAAAAAATTTGCCTCATTTTGACCATTTCATAACTTATATACGAGAGCTATTGGGTATAATTTAGCGTTATAGTTTTTTTAAACTAATAAAATATTATTTTTCATTACCTATTTTACAGAAAGAACGATCTAATAATATTTATAGTATCGATCAGTAACACAAAAATACAATGTTTTTTTGTACCATTTAACCGGCAAGCAAACAGGGGATTCAATAAAATTGTTTGAAGGTACCTTTACTTGTTTATGATAATAGTGGAATATTTTCTTTGAGTAAAATTTGCAATTGAGATTCATGTAACCTTTCCACTAATAGTGTTCTTTTTTAATCCTGGATAAAAGCAATTTTTATAAACAAGCTATAAACGATGTTTTGTTTATACAACAGAACGAAATTCTTAGAAGAGCCGTAACATTTACCTAGCTATCAAATTTTACGTTTCAAACCTCGGGGCATAACATCAAAACCGTGTTTCATGGATATGAAGAAAAAACATATTAAAAATCCATTAGGAAAACCAAATACCAAGGGTGTAGGTAAATCAGGAAGTCCGTAGGAATAGAGCGGGTGTTAAATCCGGGACGAAATCGTAGATTCTCAACATCGTTTTGCTTCAGGATGTACGCAGTTTGGAATCTTTTGACATAGATGTATTATAAAGTATTATGATTTCACGAAAACGATTTGTTATGTTTATATTTATTACGATTTTTGAATATATTTGAATGAGCCTGTAGACAGAAAAGAAAAATTAATTCACAAAACAGGTTGTAATTTAAAATTATGTACCTACTTTAATATTACTTTGAATTTAGCTATGATTTTAGAATTAACTCATGTGTAATTTGGTCACGATAACCTATATATAACATAAAGCATATAGATCTCTTACACTATTATTTACAGATCTTTGTATCCGGGGTTCTGGTTAATGAACACAAATAAACATACTTATAGTACTTAGAAAGTATTATTATGTAGGTATGTATCAATATAAATTATTTTATTATAAGCTAGATGGTGCTTGCGACTTCATTCTCGCAAAAATATATACTTCTTATTATTCAATTGCTTACTTTTATCTGGAGTTCTTGCGGGTTTCTTTTACTTTTTTTATTACAATTTTGACAGTACGACTTTACGCCTAAAACCCATTTATGAATTCTAAGCTATCTCTGTTAAATTTTATCTTTATAGTTTAATCCCTGTGGAAAGCGCAATGATATGTAGCATAGATACTCTAAAAAGATGCTGTATACTAGACTAGTAGAAGTCTTATTAAAATTGGTTCAGCGGTTTGAGGGATTAATCCGCAAAAATAACAGACCCTTAAAGTTTGAAGTCGTGGTGGTCAAGTGTTTGATTAGTGGAACGGCAATTCCATGTTCGTAGGTTCGAACCCCGGTGGCATATACCAATGAATTTTTCTGAATTCGCGTACATTTACTAATTTAAATTGGTAACTCTATCGGCTGACGGGAAAGGAGAGCACCGTCAGGAATCCAGAACATGAGAAATGTTCTTGTACTACCACCGTATGTGGGAAAATATGGAACTTTGAATTCCTCGGAGTTTGAAATCGCCGATATGTCGTAAGTGTGGTGACATGTGCCAATACCTTCCTTCGGGAAGAGGTCTATGATCTTGTAGTGGGTTTCTTACAGGCTGAAGTGACTTCACTTTTATTTATATCGTGTACGATTAAAAAATCTCTTGAACGGTATGGTTAAAACTAGTATGTTCTGTTTCTACGGAATGACTGTAACAAACATTATAGTAAATAATACACCCTTAATCATTACATAGTATAAAACAAAGTCCCCTACCGCGTCTGTCTGTCTGTCTGTTCGCGATAAACTGAAAAACAACCGAACGGATTTTCATGCGGTTTTCACCGGTGGATAGAGTGATTAATGAGGAACGTTTTAGTATATAATTTGTCACGGATTTTTTCATAATCAGGGCGGGACTGCGTCTGCCGGGCCCGCTAGTATTCAATAAAATTCGTGTCTCAAGTGAAAATTGACCACCGATCAATTTGTACTAAATGCTAAAGCTTGAAGTTCCTCGAGTTTTTTAAAATTAATAGAGCGTATTGAAAAATAGTAAAATTTAAGTTAAATGTGGTGAAAAATTGTACAACAGTACAAACACAGTAACACAGTATGTATGTATGAATGTATGTATGTATGAATGTATGTATGTATGAATGTATGTATGTATGAATGTATGTATGTATGAATGTATGTAAGTATGAATAGTATAAATAAATAAATATTAATTCTTAAAACGTATTTATTTTCATAGTTAATAAGTTAATGATTATTTGACTTCATATGCGTTAATTACATTATAAAAATTAATAAAAATAAAACAGCTTGCTCAGACTTAATCTAGCTTTGTAATACAGAAAGAATTTTTTGAACCGGATTAGCAGTTTCTGAACGAACGTTCCTACGAACAAACAAATTTTACTCTTTATGACAATACTATGGATATTGTTTAGATTTTAGACTCCTAGATCTTATTTATTTACTGTCCAAAATAGACCATGTATGAAACATATACATAGTTTAATCTAAAGTTAGAATCTCAAGCTTCGCATGACTTCGAACTTGAGGCTCACGTCACAAGTCTTTAATCCCGCAATTGCATCCTTACAGTAGAAGAGTATGTTTCGTGTAATTTAATTTAAATGCCCAACTGTGGGGAGCGTAAGCTTCATTAAATGTCTTGCACGACCGTGAGCTACCTAAGTTGGAACTTTCAACTGGGTCTCTACTTGAAATTTAATTTTTAGTCGTTTAATTTAAATACTTCTTACAACTTCGAGGAACGTGAGATATTTTCAGATAGCTATTAGTTATACGGGAAGATGTTGAATGAAATGAGACCGGGAAATATACTCTGAAATTTTATTTTGTAGGTAGTACGAAATAAATTGAATAAATACGCTAATCATTCTTCTAGCGATTGTTATACTTTTCGTTACAGAATTTTAAGTTGAATTTTCTTGGGCATCTTTAAATTTCTATGGTTAGTTTTTCTTTAAGAAGTTGGTATTTTTTTCATTTATATAGCATGGTCGTTCTGGTGTGTAATAAGGACAATATATCTGGAATTGATATTATTAATGAATAATAATAACGAGAGTTTGCCCGTGGCTCCGCGCATTTTTATCATCTATACTAATATTATAAAGAGGTAAAGTTTATGAGTTTGTGACGTTGTGACGTTGTAGGGGGTAATCTCAGGAACTACTAAACCGATTTTGAAACCAATTTACCAATATAAAGCCACGTTATTTGTGAGTGTCATAGGCTATATATCATCACGCTAACACTAATAGGAGCGGAGCAACAATGAAAAATGTTTTAAAATCGGGGCTTTTTTTTCCTTTTGAGAGATTCCGCTGCGTCTTAGCCCAAAATAACTATTCCACGCGTACGAAGTCGCGGGCAGAAGCTATTAACTAATTATATTTATCTATAATCTTAATATATATATTTCTTGTGTGCGTGTGTATGTGACTGAACTCCTCCTAAACGACTGGACCGATTTTGATGAAATTTTTTGTGTGTGTTCGTGGAGATTCGAGAATGGTTTAGATTCACAATTGGACCCGGTAGGTGGCGCCGCGGTTGGCTTTTAGGGATTTCATTTTTTATTACCCGGCAGGCAAATCGTAATATTATAAAAAGGTAAAGTTTGTGAGATTGTAGGGGGTAATATCTGGGGAGTCGGACAAAAAATGGTCGAACGAAAACGTTTCTTACGAATGCTGCCTTAACTATGAGAGATATATGATTGAGTTCTAGAGAAAAGTTGTAGCTTGATAATGCCTATTACCGCCCAACGAAGTGGGCACGGATCGGCTAGTTCAGTAATAATTACGATTCGTTTTGTTACTTTGTTTCATTGAAATATGAGTATATACTATGATTCATAAAACTATTACGGATAGTTATTATAAAATATCAATTTTGTGATAACATATCCCTTTATATATCATGAAAATTGGCTCAGAATTAAATACAATTTCAATTTTTATTAATTTTTAAAGTTATACTTCATTTGGTATGTTTGGGAACAATGATAATAATTTTACATTCTTTTTGGTATCTTACCTGACTTTGTATAAAGATATATAAAAAATTAATTTGCAAGCCTTTTATAGTTAATTACAATTTTTAATTAATCCATATACAATTGCATTTAATCTCTTTTAAGCGAAATAGGTATAACCTCTTACGTGCGTACATAAGTGTGCACATACGTTTTTCTTAAATAAAATCTAAAAGTTTTACTGATATTTTTATAGCCCGTCAATTTCTCACTGTTATATATTTTTCATGTACAATTTTTATTAATATCGGTTTGAAATAAAATAAGGTTAAAAGTACTCTTGACAATTCTTGTACCTTATATATTGTGGAATGATCTTCCCGTATATTAAATATAATAATTAGAAAAAAAAAACTTTACAGACATAGCTACAGACCTCTTAATATAGATAATGAGTATTGTACACGTAAGCAGAGTTTAAAAACGGCAATAACTTGCTAATTCATGAAGTATGTTCCGAAATAATCTCACGAAGTAAACGAAATATTTGAAAACAAATAAGGCTTTGTGTTCCCGACATGTTCTCCGTAATATCCTTTCTAGGGACACAGCGCGACGACGAGAGAGGCTGATTTATACAACACCATTATTTTTGTCAAAGCAAAATAAGCACATGCCGCTGTAATGCGGCAAACTGCAGAATATTATTCAATAGCCTTTCTCATTTTCCTTCGTTTTTACGACTCTGCTCGTTTAGAGACTCATCGTTCTATTTTCACAGTCAAACGGTCTGAATTTAGTTTCGGACCAATGAAAAAAAGTAGTGTTCGTATAGCGGTCAAAATTCGACCATAATCCATAAAAAAAATTCAGATCGATATTAAAGGAAAATACGATCTACTTCTATTTTTTTATATTAACACTAAAGCTCGTCAACAGCCACTAAACAAAAAAAAATAAAGAAAATTGTTTGAGTCTTCACAGGAGGAAGATGTAATTAACTGTTTTATTTCTACCTATTTATATATAAAAAAAAGATATCAAATCATTAACCATTTATAATAGTAATACTACAGAATCGAAAAAATATTATATTGAAATATTTTGTTTAGGAATATATATTTTTATAAGCCTACGACTGAATTTATAATTTCAACGTTTGTTAATATGGTCCCAATTAAAAATTATTCCTTAAAAATAAAACTATATAAAAACTATAACTAACGGTTAAACTAAAAGTAAGACCAAACATAACTCGTTCACCATATCATGTCTGTTCTTACTCGCAAAGCATTTATTTGATTTAATTAATCCAAGTAAACACTAAGATTAATTAAGGTTAATTTTGTTTTCATACCAATATCACACGACTCCGATTATTTGCTTGTTATTACTCCGTTTATTTATCAAAATTGGGTTTATTTTGATACAAACTGTTAGACTATATTTTTAATAGTACATTCTTCTTGCACCTCCAGTGTACCTAAATAATAAAAAATATGTGACGATGATAATTACACTTTCTTGATTTAGTTTATATTTCAATATCGAATGATGATTTTATTATTGTTAACGACAGTGGATGTATATATATCATTTATTTTTTCAATTTTCAAATTTTTTGAGTCTTACTTTTCAAACACTTGATCTTTATTTTAAAAAATATTACCATGTTTTCATTTAACATGCAGTTGTTAAAGTTGAATGAAAAAAAGACTTTTATAAGCACTACACGTTCAGTGATGTGTGAAGTGAGGCAAGCTGTGTGATGCGTATATGCAGGAGCAGGGAAATAAACGGGTAATATTCGTTACAAAGAAATTTTGTAAGCAAAATATATTTTTGCTAACAGTATTTTTACGTTTTTCCTCGGTACATAAAATATATTGTTCAGATGATAAACAATGCAGACAAAGTTGCGAGTATCAGCTAGTATTTTATAAAAGGTTTTCAAAGATTATAAAAATACTATTGAGTTATTGTTAATTTCGTTAAAATTGGTCCATCAAAAACTCAACAACGTAGACAATATTTGTTCGTAATTACGCTACTATATACATATTACATTATTTAAATTGTATAAATTCTGCTGATAAATATGTTTATAATATATGTCTTGTGCAAAATACATAGTAAGTTCCTATTACTCGCATTTTGTGTCAGTATCGACAAACTACATCAAATTTATAAATAACTAGATGACCCGCGCAACTTCGCCTGCGCCAAATCGGTTATTACCGGTTCCAATTTTATTTCCATACGCGAAAAATCTTAAAAAACATAGAACCCGATTGTAACGACACTTGCCGGGTCAAATTGTGAATCCAAACTATCCTATATATATTGGCAAGAAATGTCTTCCCGGTATCGCCTGGGTTGCCCCTCTGGCCCTCACCTCCGCGCCCCATTTACTATCCTCGCAACAACGCAATAATTTTACCGCCTTATAGTTCATCAATTAACATGCTGTAAAAACTTTATCTCCATGAAATTTCCAATTAGCTATTTGTTTTAATAAGAATTTGTAAAGCATACATGAAACCTACATCTAAGAACTTTAGTAATTGTAATATTTATTTTCTTTTTCACATAAAAACAATCTCTTTTTAGCTGTGATATTAAACTTAAATATATGGTGTCTCGTATTTTCTGTAAAGCTAACAGTAATGAATTTTCCTACGGATTTTATTTCTTTATTTCAAATCATTCCAGCAACGCTCGCTACGTTATAGAATTTTGCTAATTTGAATTACATTTATTGTAATCAAGTATTGACAATATATATTTACCAAAATAAAAAGTAGTCTGATATATCTTTCCAACAATGAAAGAATTTTCAAAATCGAATCAGCAGTACCGAAGATTACTCCAAACATCCAAACTCACTAACTTCAACTTCAACTTTTCAATATTGGGGTTTCATAGATACGAATTCTACCAGTGTTAAGTCAGTCATGGGAGAATCACTTTATACGTAGTTTTGTTTTTGTTTTATATAATTTAGTTCTTCCACATTAGGCCTCTAAGATACACAAAGACAAACACAACACTTACAGACATCATGCCTTAAATAAATATATATTTACATAATAATTACTGTTAGTGATTGTGTTTTGTTAACGTTTCATTTTGTTAAAACATATACGATTAGCCAGAGTATTGACAAAAAGAGAAAATACAGACCTTTGTGCCTTTGTTAAAGTCAGACGGACGTAGTATACTATTAGGTAAAATAGTATACAATACAATACTAAATCGGGGCAATTGAAAAAATGTGTTCTAGAGTGTCTTCATCCAACTCACATTCACATATTGAATTGTACCTGATTTTGAGCTTTGCAAGATGGACTGGAGATCACACGTCTACAGATAGATCTTCAATCTACAGAAGTAGACGCAGCAAACTTGTAACAGTCACGAAACTTATATGGCCATGGCTTACCAGATAGGTTGTTCTGAATAAAACATATGATTTGCCTATAACTGGGTTGGATAAATTGCAGTTTGAGTTGTAAATTATTATCACAATTTGATGAGTAGTTTCGGCATGCATTGAAGACAAACATACAAACATTTTTATATATAAAGGTTAGATGATTCTTTCGCTTCGTTGGCCATTAAAAAAATGGCAATAGGTCAATCGAGCCCAAAAAATAATTAGAACCTAGAATCATCTACGAAAAATTATGCATCGAATAGTCGTATGTCGATACTTTCAGTAGTTTGGACATGATTGAGACTCAAAGGAATTGTGTTTTCATTACACAGAAGATAGATGGATATATGAAAATTAATTTTAAACCAAAATTATCATCCGGTGTACTGTGAAAGGTGTACAAGTAGTGCGTTCAGTACTCAGCAAAATTTGTTAACGAACCTCATAAATTATTACAACATCTGTTTACACAGCTTAGATTTATGTCTTACAGCGAGCCGAGTGAGAACTGAGGACACTTGTATGTATACCTTCTATAGAGAACGTAGGTATACATAATGATTACATGATGTCGTTATAACAAAGACGACCGGTTTCAAATAAATTTGTTGATTGGCCGCAAATAACTTTGGAGACATTGGATTTTATGGTTATTTTACGACCTGCACAAAACATACATTATATTACAGACATATATAAAGCATTCTGAAATTCTCTACAGATATTCCGACTAATTCATTATAGTAAACTAGCGGGCCCGGCAGACGTTGTCCCGCCCTGATTATAAAATATTCTTGACAAATTATATACCAAAATGTTCCTCATGAATCATTTTATCTACTGGTGAAAACCGCTTGAAAATCCGTTCAATAGTTTTTGAGTTTATCGCAAACAGACAGACATACAGACGCGGTAGGGGACTATGTTTTATACTATGTAATGATAAAACGGTACGATGATTCATAGGTGCGTGGGAAAAACGCACAGAGTGAAAATTTATTGTTTCGACTATTATGGGCAAATAGAGAAGTGCTAAACCAATCTAAACTATACATCCTTCCTTTAAATGTCACCATTGTCATAGATCAAACTGTAACAATTTTTCAGAGATTTTCACCCTCCGTTCTATGAGGGATGTAAGCATGTCAATGGACTTTTCTATTTTTAACATCGAAGCTATGAAGGATAATAGGAAGAAATCTACAGGCAGTCTACAACATCCGAATAGCATATATATGGTGTAAGTACAACCACAGAGTAACTATAATAATAGTGAGTTTATATCGCTTTTATTATTATTTAATACAGCATTTTGGTTACCCATTTGCGTAACAATAGTAAGTGAAGGTATGATTTAAATTAAATGTTAATTTACAGGTCCCATTATATCCAATACCTTCATAATGGTATCTATTAATATGCAGTTCATCTATGTTCTTATCTAATAATATGAAAAAAATGTAGGTTGAGCCATTCTTTTGTGCCGTTCTCATCCAAATATTTTGCAATGCAATGTATTCTATCCTTGATAATTTTTACCAATGTTAAGGCTAACACTCTAATAGTCCTTTGAAAATAAACGTTTCCTCGTATATGTTAAGCCCTGCATACAAATTATTTGTTAAAAATAGACAACGGTTGTATCATCGACCGTGAGAACCAGAAACATTGGAGTTCTAAAAATAACCCGTCTCGAATGCTGCCGATTTTTTTAAATAACGACAAATCTTCCGGTAGTTTTGATCCTTCTGCTTGAAAGGTATATGCACGCTACATTGCATCCGAGTTGCGTTCTTTTCGGTAAATAATCTGGTACAAATATGAAGAGAAGCAAAAGGTAGATGTGACTGTAGTGTAATGGTGCGATAGTGTGCAAACGGCGTTTGGTTAACCTACGGGCTTAACAATATGTACTATGTAAATTACTTATGTGTAATTATTTTTAAATGTAAATAAACCTTGGAATGTATAATTAATTTATGTATACTGTAAATACTAAGCAGCTACTTAATCAAAAGTATACTGTATTTTCAGGAAGGTCACCCTTGAATTTAATTTCAGCTAACGGCCTACCCGCGCTGTCATACGCACTGAATGCTAAATAGGGTCTAATCTTAAAATATTCATTTTTACGAAATATTTAAATTTTTTATTTAAAAAACAACTTCATTGTTTTTCATTATAAAAACAAAAAAAGTTTAAATATTCGATTGAGATTGATAAAAATACGATCACCACGGTCCGTTTTGATATCGTATAAAAACGCCTCTGTACGTTTTTACACTACCTATTAAAAAAAAATGTAGTTATATACAAGAAACATTCTCTGTATGTGATACTGCATCACATTTAGTGCATATGTACTGCGTACAGTGTGCGAGCAGTTAAAACGGTGTTAAACCACAGTTATCGCTAATGAGCGACGCGACGCGACGCGGCGGCGTAACGTGTACTTAATATAACGCGCGAGAAGCTCACAAGCCCGCCTGGGTGACTAGTTGCCGCCTAAAAGTATTTAACTTAGACTCTATAATGACTAAACTTGTGTTTAATGTATACGAAATTATATGATAAGAGATTGTTGTTATTAATTTGCAAATGTGTTTAGTAAATTACTTTACAATATATGTTAATTTGTATATATATAATTCTTCTGTCCGTGTGACTGAACTCTTCCAAATCGGCTGGACAGACTTTGATGAAATTTTTGACGTGACAACGTCTTATAAATCGATGAACGCCGGCTGCACGCGCGAAAAAGCATGACTCATTGTCACGTTCCGCCTGAGCCGAGAGTGCAAGCGGAACAAGGGATAGGTAGGCGCGATCGACCTAAGGGTTCGGCTTGGGACGCATCAATCTATATTTAGAATAACTCAATTCAATTTATAAAAGTATGCAATTTTTCATCAATGTTTTAGGATATAAGTGACGTTATCACGTAAAATTATCGTCCGTAAATCGACTTTGCAGACAACCATTTTTTTGTGTGTATTCAGGTGTCTTTACAACACACCTTTTTTATTATATTACGCTTAAAAAGTATAACTTCTCACGTGGGATCATTAGTATTTAGTACACATACTCTATTTGCAACTTTTTTTAATAGAACGAGTAACACAATACATATACGAGTATGTTTTATTAGTAGTTGATTATCTGATAGAAGATAATTCTCGCCCAATCATCTTCGAGTGAAAATGAATTATTTGTATATTGATTTTTTTACTGATCTGTAACTTCTATTCATCTTTCGTCAATTTTTTTTTATTAGGTACACATATGTTCATCACACAAAAGTCATGTGCGAGAATCGAACAAGCGACCTCTTAGACCAATAATAGGTCCTACTGCCACTGTACTATGACGCCTGTCAATTTTATGTCATCCCATTTGTGTTATCATATCAATATATGATGTTACAAACATAATCTAAAATCCAGTAAAATGCATTTCATATCACATAGTTTGTGAAAGATACGTCCACATTTAAGTACAATATATTGCTGTACAATTTCTACAAAATTCGATTGTCTGGCACTTATGGTCGCTCGAAATGCTATATTTATTTTTTCAAGTGAGCATGCATTGCGGTCTCTGTTGTGGCTTGCTCCTCTGCAACCGACAGAGGGCGCGGTCGACAGCGGTTCGGTTCCGACAAGCCAAACGGAACATAATATACGTTTCTCACTGAGGGTTTTATGAACCTGTATTTAAATACTGTATTTATTTAAAATACACATGTATTCAAATGTTATACTAAGAATATCATATCGTCTGGAGAAAGCGGAATTGTCGTAACTTGAAAAACCCAACTATATACCAGAGCCAAAAAACTATTTCAAAAATTCAATTTTTTTCATGCGTAGTGCTAAAACTAGGCAAAAAACCAAGGTAGTATCGTAGAAAAATGGAATCATAGGATAGCGAGACTCAGACCATTCGAAGCGG
This sequence comes from Antheraea yamamai, assembly GCA_036509395.1. Lineage (NCBI taxonomy): Eukaryota > Metazoa > Arthropoda > Insecta > Lepidoptera > Saturniidae > Antheraea > Antheraea yamamai. The sequence goes on from AP028445.1 coordinate 6,697,603, forward strand.
TATTTTTTTATACAAGAATATGGTAAAAAGTGATTTAGCCCAAAATGCAAGTTACGACATTTCCGCTTTCTCCCGTCGATATTGTGTACGAGCGAAGCCTAAAAAGCAATCTTATAAATGATGCTAGCATAATTATGATCTATTAGTCGCCTTTCAATAGTCAAAAGTCGATCATAACGAGGGGTACAATTATTTTCTCCACAATATTGTTGTAGCTTACGAAATATGTGAAATAGACAAATAAATGAAAAAAAAACTATATCCACATTTTTTTATAAATAGATAAAAGAATTTATAATACATATCCACGGAACAAAATAAAAAAACATCGGTTGAGAAACAGAGAAAAAAATGTACTTAACTGATTGGTATCTGTCTATTTCTATTAAAATTTCCTAAGTAGGAAAGAGAAAACCAAAAACAAGATTAAAAATGAACAGTGATGTAAAAATAACAATTAATGACATGACTATAGGCGGTGATCTTGTTAAATTTTAGTACATTCATATTTTTATAATTTATAGTACTCCAGTACGATGTTTTTATTCACCATTAGTAGCTACTAAATTAGTTCTGGAATTTACAACATAACATAGATAAAAAATACTTGTTAAATGTTGAAAGTATAAGAGTATAAAATAGTATGATTGGAATAAATATAATTAGTTCAGGAAGAAAAGCATTTCTTTTTGATACATTAAAACACGTAGTAATAATTACAATTTTCTTTTTTAACTAATAGTACTTTTATGTATGGAGAAGGCATGTTTCAAGTTCTCTAGAAACTTTCACATTACATCAAGTATAAAGTTTCAATTAAGTTTCTGAATGTCGTTAGATTTAGTTCAAATTCCAGATGTAGCGAGCGCGCAATGGAGAACACTTAATGAACTTACTTGTCTTTGTAATTCGGAGAAGCAGTAGTTCGATATAGTTCGACTATCCTTTTGTTGGAACAGCATATATGTGCATATAGCATTACCTATACTTTATGTTGATGTTATTTTTGTATACAATTGTTATGCTACTTCCATACCTACGTCTATCGCCACGAAGTTTTGTTATGGCCACACTAAATGCAGATCTGGGAAGACATTTCGGTCCTGCGTTACGTACTATCGGTCTGCGTTACTATAGGCGCAGGGTGATAGTAGGAAGCTGGCGGTTTTTACGCACATCAAAGGAGTTTAGAGGACGCTAATTTCGAATTACTGGAAAGACGCTGCAGATGTGGGAAGGTGTAAATTTTTGATGTACATTTTAGCGCGATGAGTAGTCGAAGCTTCGTTACGCACATATATAGATATAACACTAAAGTAAATTATCTATTAGCTGCACGCCGTGGCTTCGAACGGGTGTTCTAATGAAGAATATGAGACAAAATCTTCTCTTTACAGTATGACTATATCTATACTATCTACTATCTATAGTAATGACGTTGTAGGGGGTAATCTCAGGAACTACTGGTGCGATTTGAATAAAAAAATCTGTGTCATATAGCTCATTTGTCGAGAAAGGTTATAGGCTATGTATCATCATCACGCTAAGACAAATAGGAGCGGAGCACCGATTAAGAATATTTTAAAATCGGGTTTTCTTCCTTTTGAGAACTTCCGCTACGTGTTAGCGTTAGCCGAGAGCAACTATTCCACGCGAACGAAGTCGTGGGCGGAGGCTAGTAATGACATAAAAAGGCGAATGAACGACTGAATGTTATTTCTGTCAATATTTTATAAGATCTCTCTACTCTTCTTTTTAAACACATTTTTATATATTGATTTTTTAAGAAAAATTTCTCATTTTTGTACGTATTTTATTTTGCTTAGTATTTCTCTATATAAATAAAAATGAATGCCGAATGTATGCAAGTGCGTCACTTTAGAATGGCTGCACCTGTTTTACTAATTATTTTTGTTGTGTTTGTTCAAAAACAAATATTTGAACGATCGTACGGAAATATTTATTACGTTTGGGTTAAAAAATCTCCATGTAAATAAGTGAGTGAGTGAGGTGACAGTAGAGAGGTCTTAAAAATAGTGACAGAATTGACTGATTTAAATTCAGTCGCTCAGTTACCATTATGTTTCATTACATGGTCATACTGTAAAGAGAATAAAAAAACTGTAATAAATAAAAATTCGCCTTACTATTTTTATCACAACAATGTTACGTTCGCCAGTTTGTATTTATTGCGCCTGAATACCTACAAGATTCAGTTAAAATTCCGCATTATCGGACAAGATTGCTACAATCTCGACGTTATTACAGTATATAATGTTCTTTTACATTGTCCACCTCGAAGCTTAATAACTTGCGTCGGTCTATTGAATGTTTTGTTGTGTACTCAACGTTATATGTTCCAGTCTTTAAATAAAGGTTTCTACTGACATTTACGAAATTGAAATAGAATTTTTATACTGTCAAAATAATAAAATTTATTTCTAAAATTATTAATCAAACGGAGATTATTCCTGAGTTAAATATTCAAAATATTTAAGTTATAGGTTTCTCGCGTTAATATGTGTTTGACTTATGACTCAGGATGAGTAGATTTATCTAGATGAAAACACTTTTTTTGTGCCCCGGACAACGACATACACGTTTATGAAAATCGAGTAGTTAAGGCGTCATGGCGTAACAAACACAAACGAATGCACATTCGCATTTATAATATTAGTTAAGATTACTTGTGTTTTCCTGAAAGTGATATTAAAAGTATTTTAAATGTAGCGTATATTATGTCGCTTGATTAATAATGTATTCGTTGATTGATCTTCTAAAATATATAATGATTTTTTTTCAAAGGTTGGAAAATGAATAAAATGTTTTAGAGTGAGCTTAATTCGCATGCATATAACATACATCATTACATATTATAAAACAAAGTCATCTGCCGTGTCTGTCTGTTTGTCTGTTTGCGGTAAACTCAAAAACTACAGTAGATAGAGTGATTTCACGAGGAAAGTTTAGTTATACAATTTGTCTAGGTTGTTTGTTATTATCAGGGTGGGACAATGTCCTCCGGGCCGGCTAATTTATAATATATATAAATAATACATTTAAAAATTATTGGGTATCCACGCCATTTCTCTCTTGTAGTAAAATATAAGAGTTTTGGACAGAATTATACTACTTATAACTACGTATTTTCTAACATAATAATTACAGTTGCAAATAGCTTTTGTATATTGTATATAATCGTGATTTAGTATAATTGTGACATTAATAAATTAGTTACTTATATTACGCGTTAAAAATGTATTAAGTATCGTTTACACTATAGGGACTTCAGATATTTATGTTCTTATTTTGTTTGTACTTAAAAGAATTTCAGCAAATGAAAGAGAACGAGCCGACAACATTTTCCTCATGGAGTTATTGTGTTGTTGGGTGCCCGGGGAAAATATTTGTGATTTTTGGCACGTATTTGTGTTACTATGATGGCTTCACGACAAGTTTATTAATGAAGTAAATAAATCATATCTGGAAATAAAATTCAGCAATGTTTCTGTCTGTTTTTATTACAAAATAGAGTAACACTTGCGTTTTAATAGACTGAATTCCTTACCGAAATAGTTATCACTACGCGACGTAACAAACAATAAGGAACTGAGGAAGAATAAGTCGTACAAAATTTAAATTTCTGTATAGCATAAAGATAACAAGAAGAAAATAATTAAAATATATACAAATAATTGAATTATTGCGAATCGATTTTTGCAAATTGCGCACGAAAAAGTTCCTTGGTTTGGTTTTACGTGATCTCAGTCTACAAGATGTCAATTCTTCATGACACGTGAATATTATTTACCTGTTGATAGAAAAAAAATATATTTTTAATTTTATTTATTAAATTATAGTTATTCTTCGTTAATGAATAATATTCAATAAGGAATAATATGCTACCTATTGCTTTATACCTGACTGGCCTATCAATTCTCGAGTTTCGTGGTAAATTATTATTAATCATGTCCCAAAAGCTTTAACGTAAATAAAAGTGAATTAAGGTATTTATGAGATGATATTCACCGACTCTAAACTATGTTTTGTAGATCACTTTAACGTAAGTTTTATTTATTGAAATCATAACCTAGCAATAATGTGTACCAAATAGAAAAGTGACCAAAGTTTTACGACTTTGCTTTAATAAATTCTTTTCCAATTTAATAAATGCTATTAAATATTTACGTACAGACGTAAGTAGAAGTTAACTCTTTTTTTTATATATCATAGGAGGCAAACGAACACGTGGGTCACCTGATGTTAAGTGGTCACCACCGTCCATAGACACTTGCAACACCAGAAGAGTTACAAGTGCGTTATCACCCTGTGTTTGAGGGAGGGGGACTGGAGAAGGGGCGAGGGAGAGGGGAGGTGGGTTATCCGGCGCTCTCACTGACCGAACAAAACGCAATAATGCAAGCACTGTTACTTGACGTCGGTGTTTCTGTGAGTCGGGTGGTAGTACCGGGGGCGAGCCGACCCATTCATGCTGAAACCAGTAATAGCTTCAGCGCGGCTCTTAGACGGACTTATAGATTGATGACGCTGTATCTTTAAAACTACACTCCCTCTTTTATATCGCGATGGTGGCGAAAACGCGTGCGGACCAACTGATGGTAAGCGGTCACCGAAGCCTATGGACGATTGCAACACCGGAGGTATCATATACGCGGTGCTCAACCACCGGCTTATTGAATGACAATAGTGTATTTTTGAAACCAGGTTTATTTTTTCATGTCACGATGGTGGCTCACAAGCATGCGGGCGGTCAGATCGTAAGCGGTCACTGGAGCCTATGGACGTTTCCAATACCGGAGCTATCATATACACGTTGCCGAGTCAACTTTAGAGAAGAATATTATGTATCTACTATATTACTGTTAGAAATGGTAAAATATCTCTTTCTCTTTATATATTACTTTTCATAATAAAACCACTTAATTGATTGCAACGGAATTAGGTATACCTACAGGTAGTCTAGGACTAGGACAAAAAATACTTTCTATACCGAGTATAACGGAAATCACGCAAACCAGAACAACGAGACAAGCCGATTCTAATAAAAATGTTTTTATTATAATATCATGTAATGCACTGAGAACAGTAAATTTAAACGAATATGGAAATATAGCAGTGTTGGGGCTCTGGGCGACAAGGGAATGCTTTCGTTTTCGTCCACACATAATATTCAAGAAAACGAAGTTGTATATTTCACTAAGAATGTCTTCATAATTCGAAAGAAATAATGCTCGCGGGACAATACGTCAAGTGACTCATTATCGTACAGAAATACTTCAAGTCGAAGAATCATTCTGTTCACGTTGAGTGTGTCACTAATATTGAGCTCACATGGAGAGATATTTCACTTACAAAAGTTTTCTTGTTTAAAAATTTCTTGTTTAAACTCATTCAAAACGCGTATTTCGTAAAACATTGGCATAAAGCTACAAATGTCTCAATCAATATACATTTCATTTTCGCTTTTGAGGGATTCCTTAGTGTATTTTCGATATCCTGTATATGCATGTGAAATTCTAATGAAATTACTTCCTAATAAAAAAAAATTGAGCCGTCACGGGACGCCTGGCTGATGTGAAACATCGAAATTGTTTTGTATAAGTTTTTTTTTTACTTTATTTTTGGCAACAAATCTTTTAGATTATTACTGCCATTGTCGAGTAGTTAATAGTATTACAAGTTCTTCTTCTATTCCATTTTCGGCAACCAGTCTTCTAGTAGACCATTACCGCCATTGTCAAGTGAGTATCGATATTACAAGTTTCTTGATATAATTTCAATGAATGCCATTGTCGAGTAGTTAATAGTATTTCAAGTTCTTCTTCTATTCCATTTTGGCAACCAGTCTTCTAGTAGACTATTACTGCCATTGTCAAGTGAGTATCAATATTACGAGATGGTGGTGGTATATTTAGAAGTTTCTTGATATAATTTCAATGAACTAACTAGATGGTGGCCATCTTGTTAGAACCTTCCATGGAATTTTTGTGGCATCTCAGAATTCCTGGTCCGTTGCATTATTTTCCATTCACTTCACTTATACACAATAAACAAACTATATCACATAAAACACCACCAATTTTACACAATATAGAGTCAAGTAACACAAGATTATGAATAAAAAATAAAATCCACTACATGACAGACTAAGATCCCGCCAAAAACTTTTTGTATAAGTTACGAGTATATGCCTAAAAGAACAGATTACGATAAGAATCAGCTATGGTATAATGAAAAGATAAAGAATTACAAATTTGTTCCATAAAATAATGACTGTTTATTAATTCATTTTTATTAAATACAAAAATTCAACTAGTCGCAGGCGAATAATAGCGTATAATAGCAAATAGAAATGAAACGTACAAATATGTCAGTTAGTTGTCGTATATATTTCAGATTTCATTTGTTTTTCCTACGCTTATTTACGAAACATATACACTGGATACAAGTTAAACGAGCATTCTACAGGCTTTTTCATTGCATTGAATATGATTAAAAGAATTTCAGTGTGATGCTACAACCGTTTATTAAGACTTTTATTATTCCACGTCCGGTCTAGTAACTACACAGTATTGCCAACAAACCAAGTACCCATTCGTTGTGTAGGTTGGATCTGTGACATCAAAATAAATGTACAAGTGTATGCCAACAATCTAGTAGTATTTTGTATATATATTTTACAGAATTTACGGAGTTTTAATGACATTCATCATTAACCTGAAACACGTTTTTTAATTATTTCAAACACTAACGTTATAATTTTTCAGGACAGAAGATATTTAGTCGAATACTTAAAGATTTGTGGCACACACAACAATATCAGGAATTGTAAGCCGCGAAGTGATATGAAAGTCCGTAGCTGGGAATGTGTTAGAAAATAGATTTGCGGCAGATTGATCGAGGGCTTTTTGTGTCATAACAACACGTCCGTACATATGAGACTCGGGTGTTTTTCAAATATTTCGGTAACTCATTGTTGGCGGAATGTCTGAGAGGATGATGTTTGTATTTTTCTTTTTTTGTTGACTTCGCTGTTCTGACAAGAACATTTGGACCAAATGCAATTGAGTTTTTTGTAGTTGTAACTGGTTAATGTATAATATAATATCATACTGTACAAAAATGTTACTTGTTTTAATTATAGAATGAATACTATCTGTCATGAACAACATTTCTTGTTCATTGTTTTAATAAATAATTAACTTCAGTATGTTACAATGCTGCTAGAAGTCACAGAAACCATTAGCTCCAGTTAGTACTTCTATAAACTTAGGATTAATCTTCTATGGTTATTAGACTATTAACTATTTTTAGAGTTCAGCTACACCCGTGAAAAAAGCTCAAAAAGTAAATAGAAATATATACTTATTGAAAACAATGGAAAGGCTTTATAATATAATCGTTAAGCTCATATAACAAAAATTTGTGTACGTTCTGGAAATATTTTGTATTATTTTTAAACTCGATAGTGCTCGGTCTATTTAGTGCACACACCATGAGTACGGCTCTGAGACAGTTACCACGCAGCACGCAGCAGGAGGCAGCGGAGAGGGTCCGCGAGGAGGACTCACCAAGCGGTCCTTTCCACCAACGGAGGGATGTTGGAACGAGGAAGCGTTTTACTCGTCTCCTTCGGCTACCGTAGCCGAACATGGGGAGATGGGTCTCCCGATCCATGCCATATCGGGGTGTTACGTCCAATGTATAATGGTGATTATACATTGGTGCACACTATAATAGCCTTTAGACATTAAAATCCGCTTAACATGATGGTTGAAGCTACTATCCGATAAATCGGTAACACGTTTTGAGACTTTCTTGTAAAACCTAACACTATTTACCATTTCCTAAACAATTGTTACTCATCTCAGTGAGCCTAAAATATTGGATGACCTAGTTGTCACTGATTCTAGTATAAAAAACATGGCAGTCTTTTACTAAATTCAGCTTTTCAAAATTTTTGTGGACATGCGTTAAACTATCAAGAATGTATTGACAAGGCAGAGTTAAGGTACCCAATCCTTATAATTCAAATAACATTTTTTTTTTATTGCAATGTTTTAGTACTCTACTGGCGTTACTAATGAGAACTATGTCCTCGGACAAACAGAAGGTGTCAACTCATTAAGTGTGTCTCAGTGTTATGACGTCACTGCGAAAGCACGCCCTCGGGACAGAAAGAACAATGCGAACAGCAACAACTTTTTGTGGATCATCGTAATAATGAGACCGCAGCTGCCGTAAACTTTGAGATTGGGTGAATGTTTTTCCTTTAGGTGAAAATGAAATATGAACCAGTGAATAATGCTCTTTCGCTACTATTAGCTCGCATTAAAGTACTCGCGGTAGGAAAAAGATATGAAAATAAACACTCCACATTGTTGTAGCCTTTTAGCTCTTTGGATATTATTTCACAGTGAGGTTAAATTGTATACTAACTAATGTTAAAAATATGACTGTGTGTTTGTTTATTTTTCATGCTTTCATTATTTAACTACTCGACTGACCACAAAGTTTTGAATACTCGTTGTTATTGGTACCGAAAAAGACAACCTAAATTTCAGCCAAGAAATAAATACTGTTCCCAAAGGATAAGTCAAATTTATATTAACACGAGCGAAACCGCAGGGAAAAGCCAGTATTCCATATATTTTTACTTCTGAATTATGTAATTCAGTCATTTCTGATTCCCAGCTAAATGAGAACTGTCAATTGGTGGGGTCGACTTAAACAGAAACTCTTGGATCTGTATTAAATATCAATTATGAATTCGAATGGATATTAATGAATGAATGAAATGAACTACAGTATAGTCATCGTAACATAAATCATAAATATATCAGATACTTATTTACATGATGGATTGCGTCAAACATTGGTGTTACAATATCTGATTATTTGAAACCGTTTCTTTTTAATCGCAGCTACGTAGAAACGAAATTAAAAGTTCTATTTATTCTTTAACTAGCGGACCCGGCAGACGTTGTCCCGCCCTGATTATAAAAAAAATCCTTGACAAATTATATACCAAAACATTCCTCGTGAACCACTTTATCCACTGGTGAAAACGTCATGAAAATCCGTTCAGTAGTTTTTGAGCTTATCGTGAACAGACAGACAGACAGACGCGGTAGGGGACTTTGTTTTATACTATGTAATGATAGTTTTTGCTCGCAGTTTTCGTCACGTTAATATAGATTTGAAATATCCCTTGTGAAATGTACTTATTTCCTAGATGAGAGGTAACTTATCTCCTTTTTACTGTGTTACTTTGTTACTTTTTTGTGTCCCTGAAAACGTGTATCCAAAACCTCATGATAATCGGTTGGGTTGTTAAAATTTGAAAACGTAACAAACAAATAAACAACCTCACCTTCGCATTTATAACATTGGTTAGGATTTAGTTCCTTTACTTTTTGAATGTCTACTGTTTTTATGATGATTACTATAATAACGCAGGGTTGCTAGATATTGTGAGATGTAGAGATGCAGATATTTGTTGCTCTTATCCGAAAAAGAAAACAAATAATATGAACGGAATCTTGATTCTCATTTTATGTCTAGTGATTCGCGTAATACAGTAAGTTTCTTTTCTGATTTATATATATATTATAATAAATAATTGAGTTATCCTACATTTGCGGCCAACATGAATCGTGTTCGCCTCTACACGGTCGCAAATTTTCCCCTACATTAATAAAGTGCTAGAATAATGATGACTAAGCGAATTGCGAACCAGATAATGGGATATCACATAATACGATGAATGAATAGTCCGTTCTAACTCCGAAAAGGATCAGCGGATGGATCTGTTTACCCGTGTGTTCATATACGTATGCTAGGAGTTTTATGCTCTCTATGTATCTGGTCATCCATCATATTCGGTATTTTAAAATGTTTGCTATAACATAAAAGTTGTTATTACAAAAAATATATATATCAAAACGCCGATGTATTATAGTCTCGTATTTATTCGAAAAATTGTGTTAGTATTATTGACCCAATCCTTTCAACTTGATTATTTACGTTTAGCAAGTTACAAATTGGCAGTTTTTACTTTTAAATGTTTTTAGATAAATATTATCATGATGCGTTAAACTACGTATCACATTTTGATTGTTTTAACCAATAAAGACGCACAATTCTATTCAAATTACTAATTATTGCATGGAGACTCTAACATTCAATAAACATTTATTTCAGTTCCATGTAAAATAAGTCAACTTGACTTGAGTGGTGTTGTTTACTAAGTGAGGTTATGTAAGGTTAATCTACTAAATTAGAAAGAGATGATTTATATCAATTGGTGGAGTTTATTGTTTGATGACACTTACGACTAAAAAGTCTATAATATAAAAACCAATTTTCCATCTAGACGTAGCATATGATCAATTATAAATATATATATATATATACAAGCGTTGTCACATAATGCCGAGATGTGGTTTTATTCAAATGCAAGTTTTTATTAAAACAGTAATGTGTAATATATTAAAAATAACTATATCGGCATGGTTAAACAATTTATGCTATTAACAAATGGCCTCCTATTGACTGCTGACTTGTACTAAATTACTATTGGTTATCTACTAAGCTGTGGTCATCAGTACAAGTTGCCTGGGCAGTAGCATGATACCAATAATAATACTGGGATGTATATAGTACACTAATAGACGCTGTTCAAATACAATTATTGAAGTGAAAACGTGAAGCGTTAAGCGGTATTTCTGGCAGGAGATGAATTTATAATTTTATGTTATGACATGCTAGTAAGCATGACCAATCGTATTGCGTTTGCGCGACTTGGTCACACTATACGACGCAACGCGTAGTATTGGGGCCTGTTTCAATCTAATATTGATATTTTGTATTGAGATTGTGCAGTCTATCATTATAAATAACTAGCGGGCCCGGCAGACGTTGTCTCGCCCTGATTATAAAAAAATCCTGGACAAATTATATACCAAAACGTTCATCGTGAATCACTTTATCCGTTGGTGAAAACCGCATAAAGATCCGTTCAGTAGTTTTTGAGTTTATCGCGAACAGACAGACAGACAGACGCGGTAGGGGACTTTGTTTTATACTATGTAATGATAAACTGTATAGAAATGTACACCTATAATTATTGTTGGGAGTGCCAATAAACGTGAAAACTGGACTAATGATAATAATTTAAATTTACGAATTATTAAATTGACATAATTCACACTACAATTAATTTAAATATTCAAAACAGAACACAGTTATTCTATTGTATTGAGTTTTCACTTCTGTCGCCACTCCTTCTGTAGTGTAGTTTCAAATGAAATCCCAACAAAGGAGAGTAAATATTAAACATTTCATTAACAAATATTTCACGGTACGTTGTCTGATAAATATAAAAAATCGTGTCTCCTTTAAAAACCGCGTTATAAAGTACACAGACGCTTCTAATTAAACTCGCGTATAGTGAATGGTTTCTAGAAAAACTTAAGTCTGAAACTTTGAAAGTTCAGTCCATCTCCAGCATTCACTAGCGAGTTAGAGTTCAGTACAGCCTTGATCATGCCATCTTTGATTCACAGACTTTTCATTTAACTTCAGCAGATTGCAGTTTATATAGGAACATAAATAATTAGGTTTAAGGATATAAAACATTGATTTTGGACGATATTTTATTTTACAAGTAATCGATACTAATATTACAAAGCTGGAGGGGTTGTTTGTTTGTTTGGTTGAACGCGCTAATCTCAGAAACTATAAATTCGATTGGAAAACTTCTTTCAGTGTTAGATAGCTCATTTATCGAGGAAGGCTGTATAGGCTATAGCATCACGCTAAGACCAATAGGAGCGGAGTACCAATGAAGACGGTTTTAAAATCGTTTTTTTTTCTTTTCAGAGCTTCTGCTGCATGTTAGTGTTAGCCCAAAGTAACTATTCCACGAAGTCGCGGACAGAAGCTAGTTATTATATATTTAAGGTGGAATGTGTTTAACCAGAGAGAGTAAAAATGGATATTATCAGTAGTGCTGACAAATAAAAACTGCTTCACTAAGTTTATATTTCTAATGTTCACTAAATGATACATATGTACTATACATCGACTATTGTATAAAATAATAACATACTCGTAGGTATAAATCTGTACATATAAATTAAGTTGAATTGTCTGTTATTACACCAGGTTAATTTCCGAACACTCGGACGACTCCTCCCCAACACGGGGGGGCCGGGTGCCGCCTGCCGCCGCCTTTACATGGGGGTCGTTCGGTCCATGGCTGCCTACGGGGCACCGTTGTGGGTCGACGCCCTCAACGCCACCAATATCCGTGCGCTGCGAGCTGCGCAGCGTACCGTGGCGTTGAGGGTGATACGAGGGTACCGAACGGTGTCCTCGGCGGCGGCCATGGTGCTGGCTGGCTCCCTTCCCTGGGAGCTAGAGGCGGAGGTGCTTGCCGCCGTATATACTTATACGGCGGCTAAGAAACGGATGAGGGAGCCTCTGGCTCCCAGGGAAATAGAGGAAATGAGAAGGAAAGAAAGAGAGGCGAGGATGGAGAGTTGGAGGCAGGACCTGGCGGACGCGCGTTACGGTCGATACACGATCGACGCCGTCCGTCCGGTCCTGCCGGAATGGAATCAGAGGAAGTGGGGCTCCCTGACGTTCCGTCTGGTGCAGGTGCTGACCGGGCACGGGTGCTTCGGTTGGTACCTGCATCGGATGGCACGCAGGGAGCCGACCGCCGTATGCCATCAGTGCGGCGTTGACCCGGACACCGCGCAGCACACTTTGTCTGAGTGTGCTGCGTGGGAGGAGCAGCGTCGCACTCTGGCTGCGGCGGTAGGGCGGGACCTCTCACTGCCGAGCGTGGTTGCGGCCATGCTCGGCAGTGAGGATGTATGGAACGCAATGGCCTCCTTCTGCGAGGAAGTCGTCTCGCAGAAGGAGGCGGCGGAGAGGGTCCGTGAGGAAGACCCTCAAAGTGGCCGTCTCCGCCAACGGAGGACAGGCAGGAGGAGGCGGCAGTTTGACCGCCTCCTCCCACCGTAACCGGATCTAGGGAAGATGGGTCGGGGGGCCCATCTTCCCATTGCACAGATCCGGCGGACGGAGGAGACGGCCGGTGTGTACCCGGCTGTCTCCTAACAGGACGGGGCCCGGCGGCGGCGCTTTCGCTGCTGGGCCAACCGCTGGGGTGGCACGATGAAGTCTATAGAGATCTCGTGCCGCCCCAACTATAGCGGCAGACGTACACCGTGGGGTTTTAGTCCGTGCGAGTCGGACATAACCCACCCTCTCCCCCGAGAGGGTGGTGTATCCATAAGGGATTTCCCCACGCTAAAAAAAAAAAAAAAAAAAAAAAAAAAAAAAAAAAAAAAAAAATTTCCGAAACAGCTTAACAGATTTAGACGTATTTTGTTCAGTAGAGGTTTTCAGAGACAGTATTTTTTTTAATATTTAGGCCACGTATCATTACTATTTTACTAAGCGTTTAAGAAGAGATGATAAAATTTAACAGCGGTAATTTAAGATCAGTGTAAGTTATAGGGATTGACTGGTAATGAAGAAAGGAAGAGATAGCTTTTAAATTAAAGTAATACACCTAATACCCATGACTTAAAAAATTCTTTTGATTAAGTCAATATGATAAATATGTTTTACTATTATATAATGTCAAGGATTTATTTATATTGAATAGTAGTTGGAACTTATACATGAAGTAATTGGGAGTGTAGAACGAGACGAAACAAGGTGTTAGGAAGAGACAAGGACAGGAGAATATAAATTTAACTTGATAGAGATTTGCTATATCCGTGAGGCGAGGTGGATTTGTTACATTAATTAAACATGAGTAGACTGACTTTCTGACTTATAATCATGTTTTATTTAATCATCGTGCTTTTAAAATAATGTTCATTTTAATGTGATACATCTATTAGCGCGTTTTGATAATAAAATCAACGCGTATGCCGTCACGATGAATGGCACGACGCTATCTTATGCCGTCATTTCTCGACGCCATTGTGTTTGTTCACGCTCATACTATGTGTGAGTTCATACGCAGTGTGAGTTGCGTACTATTTCTGTCAGACTATAGTTTACTTCATACATTAATCGCTTGTATACGCGCTTCGTATTTTTTCTTTTAAATATTATTGTTTATTTTGTAATTATTATTGTAATTAAAATAATAAGAAAAATATATTGATTTTATCGAATTCTATTGTTTTTATTATTTTATTCCATATTTTCTTTATCGCCTTTTATCAATTATGAGTTCTAATATTAATAAATGTTTTGCATCTGTCGGGCGTCCCGTCACGGATAACTTTTATTTTGTTATACAGTTTACTTATACTCTGTGGGACATGTCAAATCATATATATTTTTAAATCGTATTAAAGAAATATAGAACTGTGAGAACATGTACAATTAGGTATTTGATTTTTTTTTGTGATAAATGTAATGATCATATATAAGTTTTATAACAAAACTATTTTTTTTTTCGCAAGAATTACAAAGTTATATCAAAATAAAAATTAATTTTTGAATCCAGTACCGAAGACCCGCCGTCAATTGCGGGGTGGTAGGGTGTCTGTACCCGACTGGATCGCGACCACCGTACACCAGGTGGAACACCCGCCATAGTGGCACGTTTGGGCGTGTCGCGTTCCGGGATCAGCCGGTGTATATCCAGCAACCGGGGGGGGGGGGGCTGTCCCTGACTGGGTCGCTTTCAGGCCGGCATGACAGCGGCGACCGGCGATGGATAGTATGTCTTTCGGTGGTCGCCATTGTTTTTGGATTGTACTGTGCTTACCATCAGGCACAGAACAGTCACTTTGCCGAGCTACAATAAAAAAAAAAAAAAAAAAAAAAATTAAGATATGAACCCTAGCGCATGTGACGTCGTATTGTTACTTTCCACCCATTGTAGCATATCAAGATCATAAGTTTTGACTTTTGATCTATTAAATTCTGTTGTTATCGTTAAATACTTAAAATATATCGTAAATGTCGAACCTCAAAAATTATCGGTCTTGTTTTGTACCATTACTACAAATACAAACCAATACTACAAAAACAACCCCTGATTTTTTTTAATGTTCCATAAGATAAATCGTCAAAAGAAATGGTTTCAAGCAGTGCACCGAGATTATCTCAAAACAAAATCGTTTTTTTGTTTGTTGTGAAGATCATTTCGATGTGAGTATTTCATAATAATATTCTTATTAATTATTATTTGTCTAAGTGTACAAATCAAATAAGTAGAGTTCAATAATTAATTTTAATAACAAATTTTCTATGGATAATTCAAAGCGATTAAATAATAAATCTATGTATATTTATCTAATGATTTATAAATTCTTTATCACACATAGCTAAGAAATGGTTTTTTTGTAGTAAATTGGAGATATTATTGTCAAGTCAAGCATAATAGCTGTAAACTAGCTGTACTATTATGGAATTGCTTTAACATTAAGAGGTCACAGGTATGGTGACCAATCATGGGGCGTTCACGGTCACATGATTTTTTATTTATTTTATAAATTTTTTATTGTTTATAATTAATTGATTTTTTAAAAGGTTTTCGCATTAAATATCGATATAATTAATAAAAAAGTTTTAAATTTTTTTTTTTCAAAACCCCTTTATATATATAAATGCACTTTCAAACACAATTGTAAGTAAGACATGTACGCAACCTATAGTAACATGTAACGTGTACATTAAATATATAAATACTAACAGCGTGTAAATAAGGTTTACCATCAGCAACATACTTGGAACTTTAACCTACCGTATAAATGCTCAAGCAATGCAGTGCTCATTTACACTATATAAATAGCTAATTAAATAATGGCTTAAATTACTATTATCATTATAATTAAGTTTTTGTGACATACAAAAAATAATCGCTTGTCTGTTCTGCAAGAAATTGTATTATGGAACTCTTAACGTTTATGGTCTAAGGTCTTATTAGGAAGACCTCCAAAGTTACTATTAATTATAATGTTGAATTGTAAACAATAAGTTGATAATTATTTCTCTAATTAAAAATACTGAATGAGTTGAAATCTTGCTAAATTTGATGCGGACGAAGTCGTGGGTAACAGCTAGTCTAAAATGAATAACCTAAATTACTTCCTATAAAGTCATTTATATACCAGTGAATGTTCTGTAAAAATCAGTCCAACTGTTTTAGAGATAGCACAGCGAGCGATGCCATGGTTAACAGCTAGTCTAAATTAAAATAGAGTTAATTATTTTTTATAAGGTTTGCTCTCTGCCGGTGAAAGTCCTGTCAAAATCGGTCCAGCCGTTTCGGAGATTACCTGGAACAAACAGACAGACCGAGAAAAATTGCATTTTTGTTGTCAGTAGCTTGTATACTTTCATACCCAATCAGTTAAAAGATGTTATTTTGATATTACATACAGACACTTCAATTTTATTATCTGTATAGATATCTTCGTAATTTTATATGTAAGTTAACGGTGATGTCAAACTTGGTTTCTTGAAATTGAGAAGTTGTTAAACTTCAGATACCGTTAGTACGAACATCTTGCGCTGTTCACAGATAAGTATTTTGAAAAGTTAGATGGAAACACCGAGTGCTGTGAGTTTACTCTACGTGCTTGACATCTGTCAAACTTAATTATCCATACGCAGACTTATTATAAATGACATTGATTGTTTTTTCAAAGACAGATTTATATGTGTATTCCTATTTTTTTTTTTTTTAATTATTATTTTGTATTAATAGGATTCTTTTGAATTAAAAGAAATAAATGATGTGCATAAAGTAATATTAAAAATAGAAAAACAGATTACATCAGTTTATGTACAAAACTTTTTTTTGTTTTCCATTGTCTCTATTGTGAGAATTATCATCGTTTTATAACTAAATTACAAATTTAAACAGTAAATTTAAGAGAATCAGTGTGTACCTGTTCTGTGTAAAAAAAAATATCCAGACAGACTGATATGAATGAAGTATTGCTGTTATTAGCCTTGTTTGTCGTCTTTAACCTAAGTCACCTATTCTCGTTAACCTTTTTTCACTCCTTCAATTCTTTTTTACTTGGAAAAGAGTGTAGACATTACCATTGCTACGAAGAATTCAAAACGACTGGCGCTGTCAAGTCTATCAATCTAGCTTTTCGTCAAATTAGCGAGTAATTCTGGCTCATACAGTATTCATTCATATGTTTCAACCTAACTGTGTTAAATAAATAATATGTTTGTTATTTATTTAATTTACACATGCTTTTTTTGTAAACTGACGTGTGTTTATAATTACTAGTGGTCACCTAGTGGTCGAGATTCGACCATAATTCAGTTTGACATTCAATAAAACCAAAAAGAATAATAATTATTTCAGTGGAAGATAAATTATTTTATCAATTAATTATTCATATATATTATGAATTTACATATAGTATATTAAATTATTATAAAATTAACCCACAATTTGACCAGTTCATTTCAAAGGGCATGCAAGATAGGGAACGTAAGTCATGTTAAAAATATGGAATGTAGGATGAAAAAAGGTAATTGGAACGTAAGAGTAAAATGAATGATGGCGAAACGTCATTTTCATTTACATGTTACTTGTCATTCAAGCAATAGTGTGTGTAATGTTTATTTAATTTAATATAACGTATTTTGCATTTTATATTTTACATTTATATTTTAAAAATAGCTTTATGCACTTCTCCTCCATATAAACTTTAACTATGCCAAATTACATGTTCATCCGTTCGCGCAATTCGCTTAAAAAGGTGTAGAAAGTTTTCGCTTCATTTTGATATATAGATTTGTAATTTCATTTTCACTTGAAACGAAATAATAAAACTGTAGCTTGTACACACATAATTTTTAAATATTTATGTAAAGCATATATTATGAAATCTTATCATTTATATTTATTGTAATTTACTGATCTGATGCAATAGTGTAAGAACTAGAGTAAAATCGCAAGTCCAAAGCTTACAGTATATCTGTGACAGTTCTCGTACGATTCGTTAAAAGTTCAAAACGTGTCGTTACATCCGAACTGAATGTGGAATCTACTTTAGAATTGCTGTTAATTAGACCTTAATAAAATGTATACGCGATTATTCTAATTGGGAGATACATTGACGGAAAATGGTTTACAAACTGTAGAAAGAAAATAGGACTTTGTAAATGTTAAAAGGTTACAGATATGTTAGAACGTGTTTCAAAAGAGCATGTTAAATGGCTTAAATACCCTTGTTAACAAAAAATGTTTTCCCGAGGAAAGGGTCCGTATTGTCCGCATTTACATTTATACCTCTAATAATATCTCCTTGACAATATTAATACAAATAAGTACAAACCCTTTTGGGACTTGAATATAGTTTTGTTAAAATATGCAGGGCATTAGGATATGTACAATAAGCATAACGTATAAAATTTACCCTCTCGTTAATTATATCATCGACATGATGTGTAAACAATAATTGCAAAATAACTCAGTAATAACTTTATAATATAGGTAAAAATACACTAAAGTTATAGTGTTGAATGATTTTTGTTATGATTAAAATTATAATTAAACATTACCAAACGAATCCTTTATTGTTTTAACGAATTCGTTATTTTTCGTGTTCACACATTAATCCCATCTGAAAAAATATATATTTATAATCGATACATGTTTTTTTTCTTTCAATTAATGTAATAATAATATTAATATGAAAAAATGTGTATTCAAGAAAATGAACTAATATATAAAACATGTTTAGTTACATGTGATCAAATTTTATAATTTCATAAAATACTAGCTGTTACTGCGACTATGTCCGAGTGGAAGCTAATGTAAAAAACAGTGATTAATAAAGTCATCTGAATGTATTAAATCCATTTACTTGTCTACTTTTCTCTCGTCCTTACGCCGCGTCGTCATTAAAACTACAATCACTTCTGATAGAGTGGATCGATTTTAATGAAACAAAGACTAAGTTAATCTCGAAGATATGCTTTATGATTTTCTTATTTGTGGTTTTATTGTGAACCTAGTACTTTAGTAGTGATGCGTGTTCATACAAACAGACAGACAGACAGACATTTCTAAAAACGATTGAAATGTATTTTATCACGTATTCCATGACGTTTGCAACAATTTTTTTCACAAAAATCGAAAAAGTACAGACACGTTATAATTACATTCGTATTATATGTATAAATTGCAATATAAAACATAATATATAAGACTTTAAAAAAAAACTATGTTTTTCAAACGACGTTAGCTCAGTTATTCCGTGTTCGGATACCGCGTCGACCGACATCAATTGAAATCCTACAACTACTACCAACTTTATATTTAAAATCAAACGTCAAACACCTCTAGGTACCTGTGTACTGGAGAGCCAGTCGCCAGAATCAGTTTTAGCATTTCAAGTCACATCGTCATTAAATTTCAGGTGAGATTGTGGTCAAAGTATAATAAAAACTATAAAGTACTAGTTTTTGATCGCGGCTTCGCTCGCAATCCCTCGGCATTGGTAGGTACTTTTATTCTGGATGAAAAGTAACCTATACGTCTTTTTGTGAATGATGGGGACGTCTGGAAATAACGCCTCTGTGCATCCGCCAAAAACGAATGTAACTATCTATGTCTATAACTGGGTATGTTCGTAAAAATATGTTATATATGATGAAAAGATAAACCAGATCGAGTTTCTTGCCAGTTGTTCTCGATGACTGCGTTATTTTCTAAACTGGTGGTAGTCTTGATGTTCATAAGTGCCTTCTCACGACCAAAATTGAATGAAGTATATTATTTTTGTTTTGCTTTAGACTTTTTCCCTGGCAACGTGTGTTTAAAATTTCGTGTTGATCGGTTGAGTAGTTAAGGTGGAAAAGCGTAACGAACAAACGAATAAACAACCTCATTTTCGCATTTATAATATTACTTATGATTAAAAAAAAGAAAAATGAAAGTTTGTTACAAGTTTGAATATTTCAGTTAATTAGAAAAAATATAAGCGTAACCGGTGATATCTCACTATCAATCAGTTTCGACAAATTAAAAAAAAAACACCAAGTCTCATGTGCGCGGGTGTTGTTATGACACAAAAAGCCCTCCATCAATCTGCCGCAAACCCATTTCCTAACACATTCCCGTCCCCGGTCTTTCATATCACTTCGCGGTTTGGCATTTCATACATTACCAAATGTATTACCGATATTATATTCAACGTATTTTGTCAGAAACATGACACTTGACGAAACCCATTATTACAAAGGCTCGAGTGTTATATCTTGAGGAAATATTAAAAGTTTTGCTTTGATTAGTGTGTATGGAAAATCAATTTATATTTCAGGACAACTGATCGTGATAACGTTATATTATTATCAGGGGATAATAAAAAAAACCTACTGTCCGACCGCAGGGCTATCTACCGGGTCCAATTATTAATCTAAACCATTGTCGAATCTAATAGAACACACAAAGAAGTTCATCAAAACCTGCCCAACCTTGTAGGAGGAGTTTAGTCACATACACACGGACAGAAGAATTATATGTATAAAGATAAATATGCATAAAATGTATAATGTACTCGTAACTAACGTATTTGAGTTTGGAATGATACGTGTCCTTTTTTTTAGAACATATGATAAGTATAGTGGGCTGTCCTTAAAAGATAGATATATGCCCTCACAGACTTCTTTGTAGATCTATAAAAGGGGAATATCCCAACATACATTGTTTTGTTATATCTCAAAAGGAATAATTAGGCAGCGTTTTCGATGAAAACTCCCATACGGCTTGACATTTTCCGACATTTCCAACAATTATCGTTATATTTCAACCAATTTACACATACTGATATGAGAACTAGGATTGTTCTGACTATGCACGAGAAAAATATTCATTAAGTAGACGCAATGATACTAAAGAAAATGATGTAGTAATACGTAAATGATTTATTAATTTAGAAGGCATTTTTGAAAGCATTGTCTTAAAATCGTATTTCGAAAGGCAAATGTACCCGAACAGATTTAGAATACTTATATCCAATTTTAAATATATTAAGTACTTTGAGACCAAAACATTTCAATCCCATCTTTTTGCTTCGAAACCTAGATATTTTCAAGATAAGACAACTTTTCTTCTGCAGCGTATACCACTACTATAATAATAGTTACTCCTATAAAAGTTCCTAATATAATTGGTAGTCTGTTTAGGAAAGAAAAACGTAACATAAATTTATTTTTATTGTTATAAAAGCATCATCCGTTTAAAAAGGTAAAAATATTTTCAACGAACATTTTAGTTTCAATAAAAATATTAAATTTATCATCCTTGATGCGTTCGCGACTAATAGTAGCGTTGGTATATATTGTTGCAGTTATACAGTTCGCATGAACTACATCAAAAATGCATTGTTTTACTTATACAATGCCGTGTTACAGTCCGCCATTTAAATAATAAACCACTGGTATTGTTTCGACAAAATGTTTTGTTTTATATTCTGCAGATATTCACATATTTGTCCCGGAATGTGATGAAAGCGATTCTCAATAAAACTACAACAATTAAACGTTGTATTGTTCGTATTCGAATGATTTTACGTATTTTTGTACGTATTCTATGTATATGTATTGGAAATACAGTTCTTTTGACGCTGAATCACTTCAAAACTACTCAACGTAGCGGCGTAGAACTATGACCGTTCGATGCGGAATAGTTCGTAGATGGTTCTAGGCTACTCATTTTTTTGTATTCGAGTGACTCTCTGATATATTTTTTAATCAGTGAAGCATCTAGTAGTCTGTATTAAGTTTATTGATCTCAGATATACCAACATCATTTTTTATATATATGGACTACGCCGCGCCGTAGTATATCGTAGCCATATTACACATACCTACACATTACGTAGCGTACATTATATAACATACACGTTGAATTGTTCTTCTGATTTTAGTAAATGATATAACAAATCTTGATATATTTTTGACAATAAAATTCACACCTAACTGCTTATTTTTATACACATAAATATATTAAAATGGCTTTCGAAATTTATGATGTCGCCAAGATATTTGTTAATGTTGCGCGTAGGCGTATACGCGCTATTCTTATGTATAAAATAACGTTATAGAAATGCTTATGAAAAAGATTTTTTTTGTGATATATAGGTAAATGTTAATAGTATATATTCTATGAAAAATAGCAATGAAAATTAGTACGTCGCGTTTCAATTCGCATTTCGCAGAACGATACAGTTTACCTTATAGCTTTCGTTATGGTAGACATAGCTTGGTGACACTATGACAACTATAGGTAACTCACATCTCCCCTTCACTCGAAGGAGTACTTAGCCACATTAAACGTACTGAATCTCAACTTCCGTCATTAGGATACCATTCTCAAACACCTGTCTCCTTTGTTACTCCACATAAAAGTTACATGTGAACGGCGTGGAAGTATTTGTTGATTAGAAAAATACGTGAGTAACGCCTCAAGGTACTCTTTGTCGCGGTGACGTGAAACGGGTAATTACGGACGTGTGTTGTTTGCTTTTGCATAGTTTGTCTGTCTGTCCTCGTATTGTAACAACGAAACTACATACGAGTACGTACATTCGACACGAAAAGTTTCGAATAACGTTGTAAAAACATCACTCCGTATAAAGAAAAACATTCGCATTAGGTATTTGTCCCGTAATACCGTTAAAGAAATGCAAAACCCGTGTATAATTCGATGACTTTTGTTTAGTAAACAGAACGTTACAATTTATGCTACAATATTTATTGAACATTGCTTTTTCACTTACTGAACATTCATAGTCGTGAAGCGATTTATGAAAGTTTATTAAAAATGACGAAAATATTGTTAACAAGATATTATTATATCTGCGCCGGGCTACGTATTCATCTTTGAAGTGAAAAACCGTTGTGATTCGATGCTCGATGAAATGAAAATGCGATATTAAAAGGATACAAGTATATATATATATACATCAGACATCCATAGAATTTAATGTGCGTGAAAATTATCTATATAAATAAAATTGAATCGCAAAATATGTTGCTAAACCCAAAACACGAAGGCGGCTGATCCAATTCGAGTAATTTTTTATTTCATTTATTGCTTGAACTCTGAGGAAGATTTTTATGGAGAGAAAAATAGGAAAAATTGCACCGAAAAACCTAAATATCAGTTTTCTTTTTATGTAATTATAAACGCAACTTCAAATTGCTATTAGCAACTTGAACGCGTCCGCTTTTTTATTTTTATGTAACGCATGTCATTTTACCATTTTACTGCAGTTTGATTTAAATATTTCGCTTTCTCAGTTTGCAATCTCTATGGGGTAGCATAGCAAATGTTTCATGTGTTGGTATGTATCTACTAAAAAGGTAAGCTAAGAAAAAAATCATATTAAGGCGCAATGAAGTTCGCGGGGGCAACTAGTCTAATATATAAAAATCTTGTGTCTCAGTGTATGTGTTTGAACTCCTCCGAAACTGCTGGACCGATTTTTATGAAATTTTAAATGTATATTTGTTAAGTAGGAGAATAGGTCGTAATGTATATTTTATACTTCTAGGTGATTAGGTTTTCCGTATCCAGATTTTTTTTTCAATTTTTTTGCCAACTTTAATTTTTTATATTTTTATAATTTGCCAAATGTTCACTTTGCTAACCCCAATCTCCTACTTTTTATTCGCGATTTTAGTATTTTTTGTATGGACAATATTCAAATGATTCAATGGACGTTCATATTTCAAACAAAACTGAATTATTGATGTTGTTGAATAACAGATAGTGCTACGTCTGCCTCATCAAAATTTCTTCCAACCAAGCGTAAGTCATGCAATAAACTAACGAGGTATGTGTTTGAGTGAGTATTGTTTGATTTCACAATTAGAAACTGTGGGAGTCGCTGTAATCGGGTTCTAGGTTTTTTAAGATTTTTCGAGTTTGGAAATATAATTGAAACCGGTAGGTAACCGATTTCACGCAGACGAAGTTGCGCGGGTCAGCTTGTTATTATCATTACATAGTATAAAACAAAGTCCCCTAACGCGTCTGTCTGTCTGTCTGTTCGCGATGAACTCAAAAACTATTGCACGGATCTCCATGCGGTTTTCACCAGTGCATAAAGTGATCCATGAGGAACATTTTGGTATATAATTTGTCAAGGATTGTTTTATAATCAGGGCGGGACAACGTTTGCCGGGCCCGCTAGTTATTATATATTACTCCTTCTCTATACCCTTGACAACATGTATGCAAAAATTTCATAATGATCGGTGCAAGAGCTAAAGCGTGAAGGCGTGACAAAGAAATTCGCAACAACATTACGCATTTATAATATTACCTAAGATTAATTTCATGAAGTAGATAACGTAATGTAAATAATACTGTATAATATACAGCGTATATAGGGCATACACATACAGCGGCGTTTCAAGGAAGGAACAAACGGTGACGGGCACAAGGGAACCGTTTCATTTCCTTTCGCACATATTCACGGAGCAACGCACAATATCTCAGTAACAATGGCTTCGTAATTCGGACGAGATGGCGCCCGCGGGACAATACGTCAAGTGACTCATTATCGTCGAGAACGACTTCGGGTAAAAAAATCATCCATATTGCTTCCAGTATGTCACGAACAATGCGAGATGCATGCGACTATTGAGAGCTCTCACATCTACACTTACATTCATAATGTTTTTTATAGATATTTTCAGAACTGTTGAATATACTTGATATGAAGCGATGGTGAACGTAGGTTCGAGACATCGTAAAAGCACCGGAGCTGTCGATGCACATAAATATCGTGATGTAACCGTAGCATGGTGGTAGGGTTTCTTCTAAGCCCACCTGACTAGCTATCACCATCAGGGTCTCTGTTGCCAAGCAACTATAGGTGTGTTCCAGCAGCTAAACTTGATAGCCAGTCTCCTTCTAGCTCTAGCGTGCTTACATCTTATATATAAAATATCATCATATAAAAATATTATATAGGATAAACAATTACCTTTTAATAAATAAAGCAAATTAACATATTTTCCGTCATTTTTGACGTTATACTTCTTTTGGCGCGTTAGGGAAAAATTATGAGAGTAAATTTTTACGATGCGCGAAATACCGACATCCTGAAGTTATTACAATGCACGCGCATACCGTCACGAAATATCGATACACTGAAATTATTACGATGCGCGCGCACACTTTCACGAAATACCGACACCCTGAAGTTATTACGATGCGCGCGCACACAGTCACGAAATATCGATACCCTGAAGTTATTACGATGCTCGCACACCGTCACGAAAAACCGACACCCTGAAGTTAGCTATAGTCAACATTTTGTTTCTTTGTATTAAAACTTTCAATGTATTAAATATATTCCTTTTTCTACAAACGTAGAATAAGGCGAAAGATAACATTTTTGAAAAGATTTTTATCTTGTTACGCCAAAGAAATACCTATAACTTCTAACGCGTGTACACAAGAACACACAAACTTTTTTTTTATGTTATGATCTAGCAAATGTTCTATTTCGTGTTAAGCCATTTACAAGTACAGTCAGTGCCAAATTTTGTGATCGCTTTGAATATAGCTGCACAGAAAACAGATTTAGTTATAAATACGCATAACATTGAGACAATTTAAGGATAAATAAATGCCAATTTTAGATTTCTATAATAATATTTTACTTTGTTTTGTATTTGACTTTTGACGATATTATACGCAAGCCTGGATTTAAGGCTATTTTCAGAGTAGCCAAAAAGAATGACTAGGACTGTAACCTACAACGAATCTCAAAAGGATCACAGTTCTGAGGCCAGTCATAATAGGTCTACTCTTGACGATTAAGTTGGAACATCTCGTGTTTCAGGGTATGATGGTAACCATGCAATCAGATCACAACAGCGCGAGGACTATTGCTTTATGGCAGTAATAGGTGTGGTGGTGGTGCTCTCGTAATTGATCTTGCATACGTTCTACCACTATAAATAACAGCAAAATTAGCAAATATAATTTTCATAAATTATTACGAAGGTTTCTTGTTTAATGTCGTGTCTATTGTTAAGTGGTTACGGTAACAGAAATTTCAAAACTTGTGTTTAGTGGATAAATTACGATTTGTTCATTGAATTTTACGTATTTATTCAGAATATGTAAATTCATGAACTCGATACCAAATACCTTTAAAATTCTAACGTATATAGTATTTCGTGTACATTCCGTGGTTATACGTTCACGAAATTAGGTCAAACCTAGCAAGCTCTCAAACAAATTGAAGGCAAACCTGGTTCTACAAAGCGTACATATATGTGCGTGCCTGAAATACTCATTTATTTACTTTTACCAAAATTCTTTAAAAAAATCGGAAAACCTTTTTAATAAAATTTAGTATATTATTCTCGTAGGCCCGTAACCATCTCAGTTGGAACAAAACTGCGTGTAATATCATACAGCGAGCTTCATTTCAATCTCGGTATTGTTTTCGCCGGAGTAATGAAAATTTCGACTATATTCATGAATTTTTCCACTGCTTCCTCTCGGAATATTGTTTGTCGAATATATTGTCTGTAGTCCACGAAGTTATTGTTCTCACTTGTGTATTCCCAGGAATTACTGAGATATATTTTTTAAATGAATCGATTACAAGTGGTACAGGTGAAGAACGTCCTTTTTGACGTGAAACATCTTATTAGCGTATTAAAGCACCTTGTTAGCATGACGCTCACTTATGCCGTGATGCCCCCTCTATGCCACCGCTCTCAACTCCTTTGTGAATCTGCGACAAGTAGTTTGACGACTTTGGAAGCATTATCTAGCTATACAGTATTACGCCTAAACGTAGGATGTGAGCAGTAATTAATAAATGTACCAGAGGTAGCTTAAATCGGTAGAAGGGTTATAGAAGTAAACTGCAAACAGTACGTAATGATAAAATTGTTTATAAAAAAAATACAACCCACAATTAATCCTGATACAACACAGTTCGCACGATACAAAGACTTTGACGAAAACGAAGTCGCAGCCATTACCTAGTACGTTAATAAAATTCTTAAACTTCGGGATTTATTTACATCAATATCCTTAATTATAATTTATCTAATTTTTTTCTTAACTGCCTTTAATCATAGGCGTAAACTTAATTAAGTATTTCGTGTAAAAATGTTTCGTTTAATGAGAGGTATTTGAAAGTTACTAAGAATATAATGCAATTATGTTCAATATTGTATGAACATCTAATATTTAGACTGCAGGAACTCGATCTAAAGGACATCTGAAACTTGAGTCTCGTGTTTGCGGTAATTAGATAAGTTTGTAGATGTATAGCGCTCCGGTCGATCTCGTACGTATAACACGACCACTTCATTTGCAGCTTCACTTCTATTTATATTTCTTCAAATAAGTAAATTAATACATACTTCTAGTATCGTAAAATGAGTTAACGATTATCATTTTAATAATGAATTGAACGAGTAATAAAATTTTCTATATTTGTTCTGCTGTACACAAAAAATATACTTATAAGCCTATATTTTCTGTCATCACGATTCATTATAACAAATCTTGATAATAATTCCATATGACGACGTTATGTTCAAAATATTTCCGTATTCTATGAAATGAAACATGTATGTAGGTGCAAATATATTTTTCAATCTTTATATACAAAAAAAATATCTGTTGTTTTATGTCTTAAGACCATTGGATATAAGTTCTTTCAGCCTTCATCAACAATCATCGTTGAATGTAACAACATGTTTAAATTGTAATTTCTTATCCTACATACATGCTATATGTATGTAGAAAGAAATATGGAAGAATATATATTGCTATGCAGAGATAAAGTTATAAAAAAAATCTTTCAACATAAAAAAATGTACAGCAAAAGACCTGACGTTTACAAAACAGCGCTGGTTTTCATACAGGCTACCAATTTTCACGGCAAACATGCAGGTATACAATACTCGATTATATATACATGTATCTATATACGTATTAATATACAGCTCAATGACTTCAAAACTTCTAAACGTATCCGTATAACCACGTGACCATTCGATGCAGAATTTTTCCTAGATGGTTGTAAGCAATTTATATTATGGATTCGATTGACCCTTTGCCACTTTTAATGCCCAAAGAAGCGGGTGAGAGCTAGTATACATATAAATAGTAGTTGACTCATATATTTGAAATCGATAATCTATAATGCTAGGGTTGATAATTTCTATGCTATAAACCGTAAGAGGATAGCATCCATCCTGGGTAGACTTCGCGATAGTCCCAATAATATAATGAGAACAATAGTAGACATGTACGACAGACCTTTCATGAAGCAATGGATATCTGTAGTAATATAATAGTGTGACGTTCATCTTTTCATCCTATTTCATTTTCATTTGTATAAAAAAAACACATATTAATATAGTTACTTAATTTTAATTTTATTTTTAAATTTACTACCAATTTATGTATTAGTATATAATTTGTTTTTATTTTTGTGGATCCTTGTTGTCTTATAAATCATTACATAGTATAAAACAGAGTCCCCTAACGCGTCTGTCTGTCTGTCTGTTCGCGATAAACTCAAAAACTACTGAACGGATCTTTATGCGGTTTTCACATGTGGATAAAGTGATTCACGTGGAACGTTTTGGTATATAATTTGTCCAAGGTTTTTTTTATAATCAGGGCGGGACGACGTCTGCCGGGCCCGCTAGTAAATAATAATAATAGCGTTTGACCCATTAACTTGAAACTTTGCATACCTAAGATGACACTGCAGCGCATTAACTTATATACCGATCAACCAATCGTTATGAATATTGGTAAGCAGATATATTTAAACACGGATATTATTTGCACAATATGATTTTTTTTTCTTCAGTCTAGGAAGCTGTGTTTAATCTTAATACTTGAAATTATACATTTTATAAATTTCCTAAAAATGAAACAGTTCTGGACGTAAACAAAGCTTACAATAATTAATCCACAGCTTAATTATGGGTTACGAAAAGTACTAATTGCCATGAAACAATAAAAACTTACGCAGCCGCGCGCAAAGATAGTGTATAGTCAAACAAATTACCTACACTAATATGTTAGTCATTTAAGTCTCTATTGTTAATCAATATATTAAAAACCAGCATTTGCTCGCGGCTTCAATATAGATTTCGAAAATAAAATACAACCCGTGTTACATTACAAACGAAACATAAATTTATTATAGTGGCAATGTCTGCGGTTATCTCAAGCGTTTCATATGATAATTTCAATACAACTACCGTGTTTTTCATCACACCGTAACATGTTTTTCATAGGGCTTATGTATTTGTCCGTATTAATATTGTCAAGTAGATGTTATTGGCGTTATAAACGTAAATGCTTAGAATACGGACCTTTCCCTCGAGGGCACAATTTTTTGTTAACAAGGGTATTATAGGAGTTAACGTGTTCGCTTGAAATACGTAATATGTCTGTGACCTTTGTAAGCATTTACCGAGTCCCGATTTATTTCGACGATTCGTAGTCAGTTTTCCGCCGATGCTCGTCCTAATTTGAATATTTTTCATGTAAGCATGGCTTTTGTTAAGCTAACAAAGGGATTTCAATAAGTCGACAATGATTCGTAGTCTTTCTATCTTGAGAGGTCGGGGTACAATTGGTGCGAATACAAGGCACGTACTGAACTTTCAGCGAATCGGTTCAAGACGGTTGCGTCATGAGGCGTCATGCTACCTACACAAGAAATAATACTGTGTCTCCCGCTTGTCAACAGTGTCATATTAGATGTAAAACTTTTACCTTGCATTCTTACTGAGTGTTGCCACAAGTCGTCGTTGAATGTAAGATACGGTGTACACAATTTATGTATATATTCATAAAGAACATTTCTCGTCACTTTATGTTTGTACATAATATACTTTGTGTGATAAAGTTCACGTTAACAATACACTTGCATACATAATTATAGAACATCTTGGTATTCGAACAATTTTGACGAATTTTTAGTAACACATTTTAGAACGATAAAATCTAAAAAACGATAAATAGATGAATATTATATGAACCGCAATTATATAAAATTTGTATGAACTTGTTTTCATCAGCTATTTTCTTTTATCTCATAAATAATAATGAACGTGTTTATACGTTTATACGTTTAGTGTGACGTTCATCTTTTCATCCTATTTCATTTTCATTTGTATAAAAACACATATTAATATAGTTACTTAATTTTAATTTTATTTTTAAATTTATTACCAATTTATGTATTAGTATATAATTTGTTTTTATTTTTGTGGATCCTTGTTGTCTTATAAATCATTACATAGTATAAAACAAAGTCCCCTACCGCGTCTGTCTGTCTGTCTGTTCGCGATAAACTCAAAAACTGCTGAACGGATCTTTATGCGGTTTTCACAAATGGATAAAGTGATTCACGAGGAACGTTTTGGTATATAATTTGTCCAGGATTTTTTTATAGTCAGGGCGGAACAACGTCTGCCGGGCCCGCTAGTTTATTATACTTCAAACGTGGTGTCGCAGTTATATTGTAAAACTGCTAGACTAAACTAAAATATTTTTAAATCTGTAACTAGGGATGGAAATTTTAACAAATATCGACATATATCGATACAAGGTGGTAGCGCTACGCTGAAGCTATTAATGGTTTCAGCATGAATGGGCCGGCTCGCCCGGGTTACTACCACCCTCTCATAGAAAACCGACGTGAAATAACAGTGCTTGCATTGCTGCGTTTCGTTCGGTCAGTGAGAAGGCCGGAGGCCCACCTCCCCTCCCCTTCCCCTTCCCTTACTCCTCCTCTCCCCCAAGACAGGTTGGCAACGCACTTGCGACTCCCCTGGTGTTGCAAGTGTCTATGGACGGTGGTGATCACTTAACATCAGGTGACCCACCTGTCGGTTTGCCTCCTATGATATAAAAAAAAGAAAAAAAAATATGGATGATACCAATATGATATTATGGATGATACCAAAATGATATTACAGCAGTTTTAACTTAATATCATCGACATTTTGAATATTTTAATAAACCAAATGTGATTGTAAGCTAAAAGGCAAATAATAAAGTCACTGGACTTATTAAAAAGAAAACTTAAAACAACAGTTTGTATAAACTCTTTCTCTGTTCCAGTATCGTGTTACAGTTGCTTCGGCCTTTGATGATTTAACACTAATGTTGTGTCGATAGATAGATATCTCATTGCTATATTGTATACAGTGGGGCCTATGATAATCAATATTTGAATTTTAGTCAATAAATTTGTTTATTTGGCGTCAGCTTTCGTTTATTCTAAATTATTTTTTATTTTGTATAATTTTTTTAATATTCAATCTATTTTTTTAAAATATTTATTTCATTTTTAGTAATAAAAAAATATCTCAGTTTACAATCGATATTATCGTATTTTTAGTTTTATCATATCGATAATACTCTGTAGATGTTATTGGTTTATCGACATATCGTTGAAAGTCCACCTGTAATTATTATTATTTTAAAGAAATTAATAGGATTAAGAGATAAC
Source organism: Antheraea yamamai (assembly GCA_036509395.1). NCBI lineage: Eukaryota > Metazoa > Arthropoda > Insecta > Lepidoptera > Saturniidae > Antheraea > Antheraea yamamai. Next base: position 6,729,177 of record AP028445.1, read on the forward strand.
CGTTATTGTTTAATACATCGCCATCACGACAGCAAATCTTTAGCCTTGTAAGCTGGTTCGTCTAGTCGAATATGAATAAAACATTTTACTTCAGCATTTGTTCAGAAAATATACATTTGCATAGATAACTTTACTTTGTAACCTGTGTCGTTTGAACTTAGTTTCATGAAATTGAAGAGTTATAAAACTTCGGATACTGTTAGTATGAATATCTTATGTTTGTCGTAAATAGGTGTTCTGTAAAGTTGGAACAATACCGTCGAGTACTCGGAGTTTGTTCTACGTGCTTAGAATGTCATGAAGTTAAATCTCCAACACGCAGACTCATTAGAAATAACTTAGTTTTCATACACGTTGATTTATTAGTATTCCAGATACGTCGAATGTCTCTATACTGTAGATATCAATTTTCATTAACAAGGAGATTGTTCTATATCCAGTTAATAGTTAAACAGAAACATATGAATTTTAGTAATTTAATATAATGCATTATTGATATGAGATTTTATTAGTAACTAACTGTATTAATTTAGTATAATTAGATGATTAAAGGGTTTAATCTCACAATACAATTAAATTTATAAAATTATTGTTATGTCCAATATCTAACAAAATTTTCTTAAAAGTACTTTTGGAATGATTTCTAGATATTCAACAACCTTGTTAGATACGACGTGGAATATTGTGGACATGTGGAAATGACTTCCAGAAAAGGTTAAGCGTACAATAACAACAAACTTACTGTATTAAAACTGTATTTTTAAATGATTACATTCTTATGATACCAGGATACCTAAATATTCGCATTAAGATTTATTTGCGAATACATATCTAAATTTAATTTGTTACTTTAAATTCTAAAAAAATAAGGTCCACTGACAAATGACTTCAATAGAACCCGATTAATATCTGTCTCTAGATTTTTTTTAATATTTATCATTTATTATTTTGTATAAAACAACCTCTTAATATCGTGGCCTTGTAGGTAATATTTATTCTGATGTTCAACCTTTACGATTGTCAGTTACAATTTAGTTTCAATTTACCTTTGATCTGTAAGTTACGAAGGCTTTTGTAATGTTTGTATATTTTTTTTGTAATCTACACTATAAAGCATGTCCAAGTATAATTTTGTATTGTTATATAAAAACAGTATAATACTAATGAAATACAAGTATTTCTGTAAGCAATGATTGCTTAGTAGTTGCATGTTCGGATGTTCTACATAGGTTTTTCTTTTCGAACTAACTACGCTATTGGCCTGTCAGGCCTTTACAGCTTCACCGGATTACTAAGGCGAGCGCTGAAGGCTTGGGCTGTTGCCTATATACAACACCGCGAATATAACGAAACTAAACTACGCTAACTTATAAATACCTATATACGTTTATGAATTATACAATTTTGCTTATATGATTCAGCAACCTTTGCATGTATTTCGACTGTTGAAAGAACTGAATTAATTCAGTTCAAATAAGGGAAAATTAGAAAACCCTTCCACTATCTGTGTACCTCCTATATACACGTATGTGGGGTGATCTGTTGCATGTAGAGCTAGTGAGGGGTGAGTCAATGTATCACGCTAGTAACGAACTCGAGGGTTCCACTCCGAGCCGACATAGGTTCGAGTACCATAGTGAGTGGTTCCTTTCTTTCTTTCAGTGAAAGGAAACATCATGATCAAACCATAGCTTGATGTAATCATAACATAACAACCATAAAACATGGCTTTTTCTAAATATTATAGTGGACGCTACTTTGCACTTCCGCTTGGAAGCTTCCAAACGGAAGTGCAAAGTAGCGTCCATTATAATATCTAATGATGGATTTCCGCAAAGTAACGCCTTCTTCAATTAAATATGGCTTTTTCTAATATCCACTTGGCTAACTTCCATCCTAAAATTGAAAATCTGGCACTAAGCGCCTCTCATTTCATTCATTCGTCCACCGGCATCGAACCTTGAACCCTTCTGCATCGAACTCGCAGCAGCCGGTGAGTGATCACAACATTCGCTACTTTTTCTCGGTGATATCGCATTTGATTCGCATCACAGGTGGTTTCCGATCGAAGGAAGCATCAATATCTAATATCCACTTGGCTAGCCTCCGTCCTAAAATTGAAAATCTGGCACTAAGCGCCTCCATATGTGTTTCTGTAGCTGCGCTTGACGGGCAATTCTCCTCTAGGTTTAGTGAGACACTATAACACTCTAGGTAGTTTTCATCTTTCGACTACATGGTGGTCAAAAAAAAGTATCAAGTCCATTTACTTATCTACTTTTCTCTCGTACTTAAGTCGCGTCGTCATTACAATTACATTAACATTTGATAGAGTGTACCGATTTTAATGAAATAAATACTAAACGTTACTCGTGGATATGGTTTCTTGGTGAGGTTTTATTGTCAACGCAGTACTTTAGCAGTGATGCGTGATCAAACAAACACACAGACAGACAGACATTTCTAAAAATGATTGAAATGTATGTTATCACTTATTCCTAGACACCTGCAACTATTATTTTCACAAAAATCTAAAAAGTACAGACAAGTTAGATTTACATTCTTATTATATGTATAGAAGATAGAATGGATAAAACAATTTTACGTAACTCATAATAAGAATTTATAGGCTCATTTCAAACTTCTACTTTCTACTCTGTAAACTACTCTAATATTTAGCTATTCCAAAAGCGTGGTTGTTTCTAATTGTTTCTTTTACAATAATTTATTAACCGACTTCGAAAAAGGAGGAGGTTACTACGTTCGGTTGTATGTATTTTTTTAATGTATGTTAATCGATATCTCCGTCAATTATGAACCGATTTTAATGATTCTTTTTTTATTTGAATTGGTTATATTCAGTTGGTCCCATATAGCTTGGCATTGACTCTGAATATATTATTAGGTAGCGCGAATATCAATATTTTTTATTTAATTTGGTTAATTTAATAATTCAGTTATTTTTCGCTTTTTAGTGCCTTATTAGTTTTTCACATCGAAGGCGGTTTATTTTTTTTTTGTAATTTTTTTAAAATTAAAAGTAGTGGTCTTGTAATAGATTTGTAAATGATTAATTCATACCAAATAATGTGTTTCGATCGAAGCTCTCATTATTGTTATTATTAAACATATTGAAGTTTACGTTAGGAAAGTACAAAATCGTTAATATATGGTAATCATACATGAATATATAATGTTCTTGTCGTTGTTTCGAAGTATAAAAATCTTTTCAGAAATACAAAAGCCTTTTTAGTAAGATTCCAAATCACAGTTTATATACGAGATACAAATATAGTCACAGTATCATTTTATTTCGTAAACAAATACAAGAAATATTTTCCTCTCTTAGTAATATAAATAAATAGTCAAAATAATGTAATCCTTAGACTCGATCTGCCATATCAATTCGACATACGGCGAAAACTCAGTCTGTTTTCCTTAAGATAGCTTTACGCATAGATACAAACATTCTGTGAGTACTTGGAGAAAACGGAACAAGATGCAAAGGGAAATACAGATAAACTGCGTAAAGCTCGTAGCATACGAATGCGAAATCACGCAGCTAGATCCGTTTTGCGGTCCCTTTCCGAGTTATGGCGGACTATTCATCCATCATATATGATACACCCCATTATCTGGTTAGCAGTTCGCTTAGTCATCATTGCCCGTGTACTTTATGTAGGGAAATATAAAACCTATATGCTACTAAATTACATTTTTGTTGGATACTCCATTCGTTATCTCGTGAATAGCTTCGTCTATACTAATATTATAGAGAGATAAAGTTTGTGAGTTTGTGATGTTGTAGAGGGAAATCTCTGGATCTACTAAACCGATTTTGAAAATTATTTTACCAATAGAAAGCCAAGTTATTTGTGTGTTTCATATATAACCCGAAAAATGAAAAGACTTTTTTGTGATTTGCTAAGTAAGTCGGAGTTCAAATGGTCGAACGTTTCATACGAACTTATGCCTTAACGATGAGAGATATATGATTGAGTTCTAGAGAAGTGTTGTAGAGCTTGATAATGCCTACAAAATAGTCAGCGACAGCATATGTCTAATTTCAAGGTTTTTTTATTATTAGGGCGGGACAACGTCCGCCGTGCCCGTTAGTATTTATAATAAAATACTGTAAATAAATATTCAGTCATTAGGTGTATAAGCGTGATACGGCTTATTTTTCATTATATTGAATCTATACATATAATAAAAATGAAGTGTCTGTATGTAATATCAAAATAATTTTTTTTTACTGATTGGGTACGAAAATATACACGCTACTGATAACAAAAATGCAATCTTTAAAATTTTTGTCGGCTGTTTATCTGTCTGTCTGTTTGTTCCGGGTAATCTCCGAAATCGCTTAACTGAACTTCCATAATACAATTTCTTGCGGAACAGACATGCGTTTATTTTTTGTATAGTCACAAAATCTTAATTATAACGCCAATGTATATTAAATATAATGTAAATGTAAGTCGTTATAATAATATTTTAAGTTATTATTTCATTAGTTCCTTATACAGTGTAAGTGAGCACTGAGGTAGTTATATGGTGGGTTAAGGTTCGAAATATGTTGCTGATGACAAACCTCATTTGGCACGCTGTTAACATTTATATATCTAATGTCCACGTTACATGTTACTGTAACTGGCGTGCTTTAATACGAATAAAAAAAACGCGTACAGCTAGTAAATAATAGTATTATTAATATTTATGTATTGTACAATGATGTATATTATACGTTAGACGTATCTTTATGCAAAGTAAGTTTTAAGTTATTTCTTTAGCAATTGTTTAGACCAGGGATTCCTGAACTATTTTGGGGCAAGAGACCCCTTTTCCACAATGAACTGATACCATATATCTAAATTACTTTAAATACCCTATTTCTAGTTTTTTTCCTATTGATAGAAAATATTTACCGATTTAAAAACTTTGCAACAAAACAACAGTGATACTTCCTATAAAAAGATTGGTCATTGATATAATAAGTTAGTATAATTAACACAAAGAACTTGTGTTTATTAATAGTGGTCGATATTTACACCTCTTTGATCCCCAAAATCAGTTTTCGTTTATGTCGAAATGGTATGGAAAGTGGTCAATTTGGGAATCCCTGGTTTAAAATAATGCAACACTGCTAAAAACATTGACTTTTATTAAGTCAACGCATGCAGTCCTTATAATATTTAGAACTATACATAGTAATAATTAGACTAATCATTTAAACGATGGTTTATAATCATATTGTGAATTTCTTAGGCCATCGATCAGTTAGCAGTTGGCAGCAGCGCGGTGTTCCCTAGAGGCAGCTGAACTTGGCGTCTCTCCAACCGGCGCTGCACATCATTTGGACATAATCTCAAACGCCTCTGTGGCCGGTTGTGCACTGTAAAAAATAGTCCATATTCAACAGTAATACATGTTACCAATATTACTACAAAGTGAAGTTATGACGATCCACCTATACCATACTTACTGACTACTGTAATGTACATACCGCGTCCAAACGTCATGAGAAAATTTTCAGTAAGCGAAACCTATGTCCTGCCTAGCACTACAGTTATTGCCTGGATATTTTCTAGTAATTGACGGCCCAGGTATAAGAAAAACATTCTTACATAAATGTAGTGTAAAAATTATACAAATTTAAACAATAAAAAAATCGATTCACCTTATATACGACAATGAGGTCAATACGACACAAAAATAATCCTTAAATTTGAATAATAAGGGTCTCTTATACAATAATATTTACTCGTAACATCTTTTGAAACTGAAATTAATTTTCATCTTGAATACGAAATAAAAAGTATGCGTATTTTACCCACGAATCAGCATATTCCGACGAAAGTCAAATGTAAAAACGGATAGAGTTTAGCATCCGTTGTCTAGTCACGTACAACTCTTGCACGCAAGAATAACTTTGTTCTCCCAGTAGTCGGGAGGAAATCTCTGTCCCATCGGGCACCGGAAAGGATTATGAAACCGAAAGATGAATTATGTTGAATTTATACATCGCGTTTAAATGTAATAAGGAAGCTAATAAATAAATTATGATTTAATCAGGACGAATACTGTATTGATTAACCAATAAGGTACGTAATATATTAAAGTCCTGTCCTGTAAATAACTTTTCATTAGGAAAGTTTCAAATACAATTACAGAATTCAAAATCAATATTATTATGTGCTGTTAAACCGGTAGCTAAATTCAAAGTATTACGTAATTTTGTGTAACGTCATCATATTAAAAAAAAAGAAATAACATTTATATGTATTTGAGAAAGCAGTCAATTTGGACAGATTTGTATATATTTTTTCTGGCTTTGTATTAAGAATTGATATTTCCAATCATTTAAAATACCTATTTCTTTATTTGTTACCGATAATAAAGGTTTTGGTCTCTAAATTTCGAAATGACAAAATCACGAAAAATGTCGCCTATGGTATATCAAGCTACTCTCATAATATACAATTTTATTTTGTATTTTAAGTGCAAGTGTACAAAAAATACGTTTTTTTTTAAATCACTATACTGTGATATACCGTGTCAATATAATGTAGTTTTGTAATTTTTCAAAATTACAAACGCAAAAGTTCTGCTCAATTATGTTTCTTCTAATGCATAAATTATCGTCTTCGGATACCTTTTATAATTGCTTTACATTATCATTACATAGTATAAAACAAAGTCCCCACCGCCTCTGTCTGTCTGTCTGTTCGCGATAAACTCAAAAAGCACTGAAAGGATTTTCAAGCGGTTTTCACCAGTAGATAAAGTGATTCATGAGGAACGTTTTGGTATATAATTTGTCAAGGATTTTTTTTTATAATCAGGGCGGGACAACGTCTGCCGGGCCCGCTAGTCTTACACATATTTTATCAAATCAGTACTTTATTTCTTAAAAGTCATAACTAACATGTTTATTTTCACAGTATAGAAAACGTAAAACATAATGATGAAGGTGTATTTTGAAACCCTATTATCTGGACTTAGTTGTGTATATCTGCTTCTCAATCTATATATTATTACAATATTATTAAGTATTAAAAACAAGTTCTATTAATTTATACAATGAAAGTTTAGAATTCAAGGTTAATTACGTGTAATACTCATTTTATTGAATTATCCGAGTAATATTATAGAAAGGCCAAGCGCGTAAATCGCGACCGCCAGAAAATTAGGGGCTTATCCCAGATTACGTAGGACATTGAACACGGCTGTCGTTTGTCCATTGTCCAAAAATGTCCATTTTCTTTATTTATAATATTACCTTATATTAAAAGACCATAATCGCCTTTTAGCATAACGAATTAACTGTGTCGGTATTGCTTTTACGAATAGGATTTTGTATCAAACCACGTTCCAACGAGAGGCTTGTTCATATTTTTTAGATTTAATATGTACATTATTTTAACGACCTGCGTCTTTGTGAAATAATCGTAACTGGTATGGCGTAAAGTTTAATGGTACTTCTGAGATTAAATACTGTTGTCTAAGGAAAAGTCTAAACCCGTTGAGTGGTTGTTATCCGAATGGATATATAGAGTCTGTGTAAGGTTCTACTATTTAAAAATATTCTATGCATCTCGTCTATAGATTTGCTAATATATGTCTTGTTTTTCGCAGAATCACTTAAAATAATCACAAACCTCTTGTCATGTAAACATTGAGTAAAATGACATTTTCACATAGTTTGTTTTCTATGGCAGATTTTTTACTACGTTTTTTTTAAATTATATAGAGGCAAACGAACAGACCGGTCACCCGATGGTAAGTGATTACCGCCGTCCACCATAGACACTAGCAACACCGGGGGAGTCACAAGTGCGTTGCCGGCCTTTTAAAGAAGTGTACGCTCGTTTCTTGAAGGTTTGTAACTCATAATTGTCTGGAAACATCGCCGCTGGGAGTCGATTCTACAGGGGCGAAGTACGAGGCAGAAACGACCTTGAAAACTTCACCGTGGAAGTCCTCCACCCATCCAAGTGGTGTGGATGAAATTTCAGTTTCAGGCGGGTAGTACGATGGTGGAATGTAGCGGCAGGTATAAGTCCAAACAACTCCTCTGAACAATCGTCGTGGTAAATGCGATAAAGAATAATGAAGAATAAGAATATGCCAATAAAAGTAAAGTGAGTTATCATAGGTCTCGTGATCTGACTCTTATCTATTAAGTTGCAAAATACAATTCAAAATAGTAAAAAACGCCTTAAACAATAAATTTAAACCTATTTTTAAATATTTGTACAAAACCATAACCATGATAAAGTGGTATCTCTAATAATGTTGAATAAATCTTCAAAATAAGAATAATATCCCGATTTGAAAAATACTGCCTAAATAAACGAACAGCCAATAAAAAAGTCACTAAACGTTAACTGTATTAGATTACTCGCATAAATTATGTTACGAAGTGAATTAAGGCGTAGCTGATGGAAGCGTTAACAGAGGTAAATTAGCTCTTAATGCAATATACGAGCGAGCGAGACTGGGCATCCTATTCTAACCCTTACGAACAATATAACACATTCAAGAAATAGAAACGCCATCGCTTATTATGCTTTATGAGTTTCAGTTATTTTCTGTACATTCTTAACTTCAATTTCCGTAACCTTTACATACTTATGAATGTAAATAATAATAATAACGACGAAAATAACATATCACATACTTATTCGAATCATTTTGAAAATACGTTTAGTAATTTTACATTTTATTATGTAATCTATGAATATGTATTCGTATCTCCGCAACGGCTGAATGGATTTGACAGACAAAGAATATTTCATAGTTAAAATTTCATTGAAATGATTTTTTAAATCATTCTTGTTGGTTGAGTATTTTAATCGACAAAATATGAATTCGGAATCCGTAGGTTCGATCTTCAATCGGTATCAACGAAGTGTTCGGAATTCGTGTACATTTACAAACTTAAATTGGCAGCAATTTCGGTTGACGATGAAGAAAAACATTGTGAGCAAATCTGAACTTGAGAACTATTATTATAGGCATATGGTAAATATATAGAAAAATGGATTTCTCTTTGTTTGAAATCACAGATACGTAGATACGTCCGTACATTCCCTCTATAAGAAGTCTTTGGTCGCCTTTGGTCTAGCAAGGAGACCCTTACTGTCTGTCATTATTACTATAAAATTAAAATCTGTAGAAGAATTATAGGGGCTTATGTAGGTTCAAATTTATAATGAAAAAAATATACCCCAGAATTAACCCTGATAAAATACGTAGACTTCTTGAAGCGACACATCCGTTATCATCACAGTGAAGCCACGAGCACCATCTAGTAATATATACTGTTAAAAGTATATAAGACGTGTTAGTAGATACATAAGTAGGTACACAAGCAGGGGAATTTCTCGCACAGTTTACTTCCCGCTGGCGGGTGATCGCTCAGCATAAAGTAATTAGCGAGGCTCTTTGGCCCTCTTGATTGCATTTGACACGTCTTCAAAACGTCGACGTTCCCGTTGCATCTTATTAGATCATATGTTTAGTCTTACATGATATTACATATAATATCTACAGAGATTTGTGTTTGATTTTGTTAGATCTTTAATTCGGTTATTACGCAGTTTTTGCTATAAATAAATTGCAAAAGCTGTTTCTTAACTAATTTGAACAATATTCTATAAAAAATAAATGTAAGTTTTTTAATAATTCATTGGTAAGAAAATGTAATAACAGTGAAGAACAAAAGGTTCACAAGCTATATCCGGACCCTGCTTGCTAGCTGACCTGCTAGCTTCTTAGCCCCTGGTCAGTGATAACTGACCCCGAAATACGAAAAACTAAAAAGGGGCACTGTGGCGGGTGATACATTTGGTGAATGGTGGGCGTGATGCAATCTGACAAAATTGTCCCTCCTTAGTTTATTGTAAAAAAATTACATTTTTTGGATGAGTGACAGTGATTTTTATGCGAACACAATATTGTAGTGATTTTTGTTGTGAGTGTAATGTTTTTTTATTATTCTGCTTTAACAAAAAAACTAGCTTTCGCCATCAGTCTCGCTCGCGTTAATCTAGATTTTATTTTTCTGAATGATAAATGTCTATATCATTGTCTATACCCTTGTCAACAAAACAAAAGATATGCCTATACGATAAAATAGTGAGCTGAAATACGTTTGAAAATATGTTATTTTTTTTACTTCTAATATGTTATAATTAAACGGTTAAATTTTATTGTACCTAAACATATACAAAACAACTTATGAAATGCGTAAATAATATGGAAATTAAAATTGGATTTCCCGTGTTAATTATTTATCGTGTCACGTTGACGACTATCAAGTACCACTACTAACCTCATTACTGACATAATAGGTACAGGTGAGCGTACACTGACCAAGCACCCTTAGCGTCAAACCGTAACCCGCTACCGTACTTCCTGCTAATTAATATTGCGTAATGCAATTTCATAACGACATATCTAAAATATTTGAAAACATGCTCTAAGATCTCATAGATGCTTATAATAAAAAAATCCAAATAGGGTTTAATACTCTATAGACACTTCTATTTTTGCTCGACAATTCAAGCTGTGCGAGCAAATATCTAATTGTTATCTAACATTATCAAATTGTTTATTATAAGAACAATAATATATCAAAAATTATTTTTCATTTACATCAAATAGCCTAATTTCTTATAATTCGCAAATATTTTTCTTCTGTCTTTATGATCTTAAAGTTGTCTATAAGTTAGTATTGGTTAGACAAGTTTGATCAGAATTCAGATCTCCGCTGTGGGATCTGAATCTATAAAAGTAGATTGAGAAGGAGACGGGCTCGCCTAAAGATTAAACTGCTGTCCAGACATGGTTCCTTCGGACGGTACCTGCATCAGATGACCCGAAAGAAACCCACCGCTTTGTGTTACGAGTGTGGCGCAACAAATTCGTGGGAGAAATAATGCCGCGATTTGACTGTGGTGGTTGGTGTGTATTTAGCAAGAACACTACTTGACCTTACCCTTTCAATCGTCTACCGCCAAATGATTTATATTTTCTCATGTAAGTAGATTTGATATGTTTTAACAAATTTTCTGAAAAGAGATTGAGTGTATTTAGCATTAGAAATTGTTTAAATTCTTGACTAACAATTTTCAAAACGGATTATAAGGTCAATCTAATTGTTGACTTCGACATGTTGGTTATTTTAAGATACCAGATTGAAAGAGCACAGCCGTGTGCTATAAGATATTACAAACAACGTTAATATGACAAGCCTAAATCATATATTTTATTCATAACCTGCGCATATTTTAATATGCATCTACAAGGTACAACTTACGCAATAAGAATGTATTATTTGAAACAATAGAAAAATATACATTATTCATTTGATCTCTTTACTTACGTACATAATCATTCTTTTATAAAAGTAATGCTCATACTTATACAAAAGCGCTGGGTAGAATGAAAAGTTACTGCAGATTGGATCGCTGAAAAACGTAGCGTCTTAAATAAAAGTAATCCAGATGCGCTAGTAAAATATATCAACCTGGGACTATTCTAAAGTTATTGCAAAACCATTTTAAATAATTGGTTTTCACTTTTTAATCGTTTTCAGTTAAACAAATAGATCGTGCGAACAAAAAGATTAAAACATTGTGATTTAAGTTAAAATTTGTTGCAACATTGTACAAGGATTAAATATAACTTATACCTACTATTTCACTTATTTCTAGCCTTTTTACAACATGCCTAACCGTAACCCCAACTTTTTTTAAAATAAACTATGTCATTTAAAACAGGAAATTTAAACAATAATCTAATATTGCAAAGTTATCAAGTGAAAAAATTTCTCACTAGAATAACCGCGTCTTCCTACGTTCCAAATCACTATACTAGTCGACAACGTACTAATACATACAATAAAGTTTAAACCAAAATTCAAATTCTTCTTCGTTGAACAAGAACTGTGAACTTAATTTATTGCAAATGTTATGTTAATGTTTATCTTTAAAATAATTATACCAACCTTTGTTTCGTTGCACTTCTGTCTATAGTTGAGTGTTGGTTGTGATATTGGATCATCCGCACTCACGTCATGAGTACCTGTGTAAGCTCCGCGGTTGGATATTGGTTTCACTATAGGTACGTATTGTATATATAGAACACTGTTGTGACATCATGCATCACTTAATTTCATTCGTTATACACAGTTATTAAAGCTTTATTACAAGAGTTGGCACGATTGTTATATGTGTACTGTTTATAAGCGTCTATATTACGATTGGTACACATATATAAAATACAAATGTTCACATGATTTACAAATAACATAAAATAAATAAAGTGACTTAATTAAATAATATAAATATGTAATGTTCTACTTTTCTTTATTAAATTATTAGATTTAAAGAGTCAAAAAGTGTGTTCATTATTATTAGTATTTAAAAATAAACATCAGTCATATCAGTGTATTTACCATAATTGTTGTCTCTATTAAATTGTATGACTACTGCTTAGCTCCTGTGGACAAATCGTGATGATAAGTTACTACGCATGGTATAGATAATATTCTGAAAAGTTTTCTATCTGCCAGTAAAACTTTAGTCAAATCTGTTCAACCTTTTGAAGATGAATCCGAACCACAAGAGACACTCCAGGTTTGTTTATATATTGTATAGAAGACAGAATGAGTGTAATGAGCCAATAGATTAAATTGAAAGAAAGCTTGTATTTGAATCCCCATAACAATGAATTTTATCGTTGAATTTATTTTCTTAATTGCTAACAAACAAGAGAACTGCTTTACGTTAGTACACAGCGCATGTATAATATTTACTGGCCTATCGCTTATTCCATAAGAAGAAGGAGGGTGCTATGAATATTAAAAAGGTGCAAGAAGTAAAAAGGCAGCGTTTTGAAAATCATAGTCGTTATTATGGATATCGCGAATAAATGTAATAAGCCTGTGTTACTATTACACAGAGAAAAGATAAATACAAAAGATATGATTTCTTTTGGTAATGGATAAACTCAAAAATAACATTCTTAAACCTATATAAAGCAATATTATTTAGCGAGTAACATAGGCCGTATTTTACTTTCAAAATCTACATTAACGCAAGCGAAGCCGTGAGCAGAAGCTAATAATATACATTATAACACACTAAAATTTTTGAATCATATTCATAATCTTGCGTGTCTTTAATAAATCTTAACCAATATTATAAATGCGAATGTGAGTTTGTTTGGTACGCTTATACAACTCAACACGCAACCAATCTTCATTAAATTAAAGAAAATAAAGGTATGGTCAAATCTAATTTCTTAACGACAGCGAAGCGGTCGTCAAAAGCTTGTATGTTACAAATATTAAAATTATCGTTTTGAGACCCTTTAATTAATTAATCAATTAAATTATTAATCTTCTTAGAATCTTAACCAGCTTGACCTGTATTTTCAAAGATAAATCGCCTTGAACATCGAAAACGTAACATTAGCTAATTATATATAACAGACAGTTTAATAAACAAACAACTGTAGCGTTTGAAATTATTTGTGAAAATGTTAAGTATTTTGTTTATGCCGTAATACCGGTTTAATATCTAAAACATTTTCGAGAACTTGAAAAGAGAAAACGCTTTTAATTAAAATACGAAATAGGTCCTTAAATTAGCTTTCTATCCGTCGGTTGATGAAGCTGAGCAATTAGCTTTTATTTAAAACAACAATAAATTGTAGGATTTTTAATTCCTACATTAAACTCAATAAACTAAAAATGTATTTCATATTTGACTCCAGATTTTTTATCACGCTTTTTATTAGCTTCACCTGTATGTATGTATGTAACCGACCCCTTTGAGCTCGATTTTGTCCTATTTTGAACGATCAGATTTAATTCAAACTTTGCACACCTGTCAATGCATGCGATGCGTCACTGTTAATATCAGCACCTCCAGATATCAGTATTTTTATCATTTTTTTGTCACTTTTTACAAAAATATACATTTATTTCTAATTTACACTATTCTTAATCCAAATTTATTAAATTTTATTTTCTGTTTTTTAGTTGGATTTTATATGAAAGCGTGTTTTTTTAGTTTTTTTTAACTATTATTTATTTGTACTTTTAGTTATTTTGTGATTATGAATATGAGATCATTCAAGTTTTAGACGTATCTAAATTTTAAGTTTTTTAAGTTGAACATATTTTTTGTCCTAGAAATCTAATTCTTAACTGCATTAAAAAAATAAGAATTGTCCTTTCATTTCAATAGGTAGATGGTCCAGTTGATGGTAAGTGGTTACTGTCGTCAATGGATAACCCCAACATCAGGAGCATGACTGTTGTGTTGCTGACCTTTAAGAACGTGTCCTTATCACAGTCCTGAGGAAAAATCGTGCTAGGCAATCCATTCTACAAAGTTAGTGTACGTATATAGAAGGTTCTAGAGACCCTTACTGTCACCTTTTTTGCTAGATTTTAAGGTGTACACATGAACAGCCAGTCAGCGGTAGGAGGTGCTAGTTTAACGGCGACAAGAGCACCATATTAAAAAAATCGTTTAGAATGCTCTCCTTTCTAATTGCGGTAGAGTATATATAGAAGCTATAGAATTAATTATTTAAGGAATTATATTAAGCATAAAATGATAGTAAGAACAAACGTGGCGATCATAAGTCGAAGGCGCTGATGCTTAAAATGTGGGGCGGCGCGGCGCCGGCGGTAAGGTCTTCGAACTGCGTGTTTGTTCAACTTTTTGTAATTTTTCCGCTTCACCTCATCATTACGAGGGGATGGTGTTTTCTTTTTAGTTAAATTTCAAATAGAATTTTATATTGTCATTTAAATGTCTCTCATAATATGATATTTTATTTATGTCCGTTTGAAGAAGCGAAAAATGTGCGAGGTCTGTTATTGTAATATTTGTTAAAACCAAATAAGTAATGATATTATATTTATATAGCTTTTGCTAATACATCGCTCGCGTTAATGTAGAGTTCCTCTATTCCTCGGGTAATGTACAATTCTTCTGGATAAAAGATACCCTATACACCTAACATTGTGTATGCAAAATTTCAAGATGATCGATTGGATAGTTAAGAAGTGGAAAAGTAACAAATAAAGGAAAAAAAGACACTCTCATATTTATAAGATAATATTAGTCGGGTTTGTCATCGGTTATGTTTAGAACTAAGACGTTAAAATACTCGAATAAAAACAATAGAGATGTAAACGTACCGTGGCATTTATAAAAATTCATAGAATACTTCTCCGCCACATCATTATTATTATTACATAGTATAAAACAAAGTCCCCTACCGCGTCTGTCTGTTCGCGATAAACTCAAAAAGTACTGAATTTGTCAAGGATTTTTTTATAATCAGGGCGGGACAACGTCTACCGGGCCCGCTAGTTTAATATGTATAATACTAACAGTTCAGTTGCGCGCGTTGTCGTCTACGTTTGTATCTATACAAATGATGTCATCATACATTATCTTCGCATAACTATAACGGTTTATGCCGTCATAGTCGTGAAATGGTAGGTTTTTTTCTCGACATCCACGAACTTACTCGACACCCTTTGTTATACTTTGGCCAATTTAAATAATATAAGTTATTAGCTTTTGTGTTATTATGACGTGTAAGCTATATTACTGTGATCAAAATCCGTTCAGTAGTTTTAACGTGGAAGAATAACAAAGACTCATCCACTCACAAAAACTTTCTCATTTATAATGTTAATAATAGGATTTTATCCCTTAAATAGATAAACAAATTCAAATATGACCTACAAATACAAACTGAAAATTAAATAATATTAATTTTCCGGAACTTATTAAATATTAAGGAGATACGCAAGGAACTGTCGAGTGTGGCGGAGAATCGATAGGTTAATGTAATTACTAGGTCAAGAGATACTTTATTCAAAGCTTTTATGATCTTCCTTAACCTTAAAATCGTATAAGCGTGAAGTATATTGAGTTTTATCTGATTTAATCAAAATATGGCTACATTTTTATTCGCCGTTCGTTGTTAACGCCATGATAATTTTAGTGTATAAAATAATAATAATAAATAACATCAAATAATACATTTTATCGCGTTTGTCTGATAACTTTTACGTTCGTTAACATAAAATCGATATTCAGAAGTATTTCCCAGTTTATTTAAATTAGATTAATTATTTGATCATTAAAAGAATTACTGGCATTTAGATAATTAAGAAAATTTGATGAACGTTTCTATGCGGACCCGGTTGGCAGATAATCTGTCGTATACATTAATGTATCGTGAATATATAAAAATATATGTCATTAAATACATTGAGAGGTTACTGGTAAATTGACAATTAGGGATTATATGTTTTTTGTATGATTATCACATCAGCCTATAAAAGAGTCACTGCAGGGCCATAGGTCACTTCCCGAAAGAAGCTATGGGCATAATCACCACACGTCCGCCCACGACGTATTGGTGATTCCAAACACAGTTCTATAATGTTCCACATACGGTGCTACTGTAATAACGTTTCTCTGGTTCAGATTTTCTCACGATGTTTTCCTTCATCGTCAGCCGATTGTGTTACCGATTCAAATTACTAAATGTACGCCAATTACACAAAAATCGTTCGTAGGTACATACCGAATACCTAATTGACAGGTCACCGGTCAAACCACTCGCAAATGTATGATACTGAAAAAAATTGATGGAAAAAGTTTTTTTTATATATTATAGGGGGCAAACGAACAGGCAGGTCACTGATGGTAAGTGATCACATAGACACTAGCAACAGCGGGGGAGTCGCCAGTACGTTGCCAGCCTGTGTTTGGGCGGAGAGGGGTTGAGAAAGTGGGGAGGAGGGGGAAGTAATTGCTTTTTGGTGACGTTATTTTGGCAAATAAGGTGTTAAGGTTTATCCAATTAAAGTTTATAGATACACTAGGAAATTTAATGTAGATAAACATTGCTTTGTATCCTATATGATTTCAGTGAACAGTCCCGAAGAAATTACAAATTTAAAATGATATGTAACAAAACAGAAAAATTTGTATGCTTAGTTCACACCCGGCAGAAGTAAAACCTTCAACAAGAAAGCGAGAAGAACATATGTCTCATTGTTCTACAATAACCGAAGGCAAGCGAAACACTGCTCCCATTCTACCCGATACAGTGTCTGTCCCCACCATTTTTGTCACACAAAAAGGTTGCAGATCTGGATGTCAAAGCCTCTCCATAAACAGTTTTACTTCAAAAATGTTTGTGTGGGGAGATTCCCAAAGCTTCTATTGTGAATTTGACAGTAATATCACTGTATAATAAATTAATCTATATAAGAAAGAAAGTAAACCATAATAGTGTCTTTAAACTAGGCAACCCTTGTAATTTGAAAGTCTTTAGCATCAATGACCCTCTTAACTTGGATAAAATTAAAGAAGTCGCTTTGTAAGGATACTTCATCTATTATTATTTATGATATTATTCATAAACTACAAGACAAAGGAGCGCGATGGAATGATTTTCTTTCGAAATATATAAAAGCTGAAGATCTCGTTATTGACTTCAACGAGTTTTCTTTCCATGTTTAATGAGACTCCGGCTGTTGTCCTCAAGTTATTTTCTGTTATTAATTTTTATCGGTTTATAAGAAATACAGTAATATCTCGTGTTTATTCATATTCGTATTTCTTTTTGTACCATATTGGTATCTCTAATTAAGATTTGTATACAAGGCTACTGATTTCATATGCGCTCGTATTGAAGTTCTAGACATTTTAATAATTGTTTAGTTAAATAAAATTTTACTTTTGAATATTATTACAAAGATTATACCGTAACAATTTAGAGTTAAAAAAATACACAAACTTCTTACGGTTTATTTAAAATTATACGACATCGACGGCACTTTTACTATTGGGATTTTGAGAAGCCGTGATCGTTTACTTCAAAGAACCTTATTTTAGTTGCTTTGTTGTTATTCACATTGCTATTTGTGAATACAAAAATAAAGTATACAGATATATATGCATATATATAGATACATGTTTTTACACCGTTTTAAATACCTCAAAATGAAAGCAACCTTTCTTCTTTGGTTACAACGACAAAATGTGGCTTGTATATTATCAATGTTTCTTTGTAGAGTAACTATACTTGGAGGATTGCTAAAACATGTGTTCTTTTTATAACTACATCATTCTATTTGTTATATAGCGTATGCTGATTAGTTTATAGTTAAAATTAATTGAAATCACTACTTAATTATACAAACCTATTTTCTATTTAAAAATAAGTGATTTTTTAATGTTCATGTGGGAACTAAAATCTTATTCATTAAAATAATTTTAATTCAAATAAAACTGGTCACAATATGATATCGGTAATAGTTTCTTTGTTACGAATGAATCGTAGCGAACGTAATCGAGGGGACACTGCCATTTGCAATTATTCTCTGAATGTTTCCACGGTTAACGCTCTTTCGGATTAGCCGGCCACTATTGTTTGCAGAAGTTTTACCTCGGAGTTATTAATCTGCGAAATTAAAAGGCTTTGGGATTCCAAGTATAAAAATAAAGGAGTCGTGTCTTTTGAAAAGTTTTTACAAACAGTTTGCGGGATGTTTTCTAGAATTATAAGATCCTCTTTTAATATTTTTTCTCCCGTATTGTACTATTTGTAATCCGTTATGATTGAAGTAATGAAATGAAATCAGTTTGTAGAATTCATTTTTAATTGAATAAAGAGACTTTGGATACAGGAACAGGGAGATATCTAATCACTGCAGCTACTAATCAGATTCTGAAATTTCTTTCCTAATAATAATTCCTAATAAGCGTATAATAAATGTTTTCTTTACACTGAACAGACGATCAATTAACCAGTGTTTTTTTTCTTTCAATAGTAGTTCTTCCGCGACCCAATTGTGACGTAAATAAGTTATATATAGGTTCTGTTTTATTGTCTTTAATTACATAATTTCATTAACGCGTACTAATCTTTGGGTGTACAATAATAATTTCTCAGTCTTAAAATAACCAATAATTCGTGACTTAAAACTTTTCTAAAACAGTTTCTAAAAGAATACAAAAATTATATTTAGATATATTAGTTTCACAATGAACCCAGTAATATTAGTTTCACAATGAACCCAGTAGGTGGCGCTGCAGTCTGATCCTAAGATTTTTTTATTATCACGACAGGACAACGTTCGTCGGATCCGCTAGATTCATTACAAAATAATAAGAAATAATTAGGATGATCACAACTAATTAGGATAATTACAGATACAATGGAAATAAATTGTTAATAACCGCAATTATTACATTTTGAAGTCAGTTCTGCTTAATATCGAATTGCACAGTAAATACATGCTTTATTACCGCAGAGAGAGCAATATTTCATTTCTTAATCCCTGTTAGCTACATGCACCGCCGGCAGACATTTTTGTTTCAAGCCTATCTAGGCAAATAAAATGACCTGTATTTAGTATTTTATAAGGAAGCACAATTAATACCATAATCTGTGTTACAATACATTTGATATTACCTTTTGGCATAGGATAATTGATAACTATACTCAAACAATGGATGCTATATACTATAAACTTACTATTATTTACTCACTGTGCCTCATAAAATGTTATAACTTATAGGAAATATAAATATGGGTACAAACGAATAGTTGCTTAAGGCAATTTACTTATGTGGGAATTTCTGAAATATATGAGTTTTGGTTGTGGTAATGGCTGAACTTTCCGTTGTTACGGTCAATAAATATCGCATCAATTTCTTTATTATCACATGTGTTTTGAAGTCCTTACTTGTATTTTCGCCTAAGGTAATTTTATACATATATAATAATATGATATATGAAAATTTTATGTTATTTGCTAGTATTATTCTTTGCTTCTTATTGATTTTAAATCTCATTGATTTATAAGATTCTTAATAATAATATTTTAAATTTAATAATAATATTTTAATAATAATAATAAATAATAAGATTTTGGAATCTTATTGATTTTAGCAAAGCCTCTCCATGGCAATAAAATAAGAGATAACAAAATATCTGCTATATATTTTAATGCAGATTTCATAAAATTCTATTCTCTTTATTGTTTACAGGTTTTATCTAGCCTTTGACCATAATCTTATTTGATGCTAATTAACCATATGGTTCAAGATGATTCCACGCTAAGTCTAA
Source organism: Antheraea yamamai (assembly GCA_036509395.1). Taxonomy (NCBI): domain Eukaryota; kingdom Metazoa; phylum Arthropoda; class Insecta; order Lepidoptera; family Saturniidae; genus Antheraea; species Antheraea yamamai. The sequence continues at coordinate 6,749,370 of AP028445.1, forward strand.
GAGAATTGCGGCTTCCTGCATACACTTACAGGTCCTTAGTGACATGTCCAATTTAAGGATGGTATACCACGACGGTAGCAAACGAACATGCCGCCTGATGTAAAGCGGTCACCGCAGCCTATCGACGCTTGTAGCATCAGAAGTGTCACATGCGCGTTGCCGACCCTTAAATAACCTTTTTATTTTCCCCTTGAAGCATGTAGTCCCAAGGAAAAACTTATATAGATAGTTGATAGCCACGTGTGCATTCGAAAAAGCACTACCATCATGTTTCACTAATCACTTAGGCTCATTGTAGAGGTTATATGGTTATATCGAAAAAGACGGTGCCCGAACACGTTACTTTCACTTCGAACCATCATAGCTTCAATATCCAATTATTCAATAAATATTTTCCATAATATTAGAAGAATAAATAAATATACTTAATTAAATAACTTATTAAGTAATCACTATATAAAATTTGATCATAAAATATAAGTAACTAGCCAACCCGTGCCCACTTCGTTGGGCGGTAATAGGCATTATCAAGCTACAACTTTTCTCTAGAACTCAATCATATATATCTCATAATTAAGGCAGCGTTCGTAAGAAACGTTTTCGTTCGACCATTTTTCTCCGACTCCCCAGATATTACCCCCTTCAACCTCACAAACTTTACCTCTTTATAATATTAGTATAGATTATAGATAATATAATTAGTTAATAGCTTCTGCCCGCGACTTTGCACGCGTGGAATAGTTATTTTGGGCTAAGACGCAGCGGAAGCTCTCAAAAGAAAAAAATACCCCGATTTTGAAACATTTTTCATTGTTGCTCCGCTCCTATTGATCATAGCGTGATGATATATAGCTTATGATACTCACAAATAACGTGGCTTTCTATTAGTAAAACAATTTTCAAAATCGGTTTAGTAGTTCCTGAGATTACCCCCTACAATGTCACAAACTCACAAACTTTACTTCTTTATAATATTAGTATATAGATTATAGCCCCTGCCCGCGACTTCGTCCGCGTAGTAATAGTTACTACTCTGGGCTAACGCTGACACACAGCAGAAGCTCTCAAAAAAAAAAAACATCTCGATTTTGAAACATTTTTCAACTGTGCTCCGCTCCTATTGGCCTTAGCGGGATGATATATAGTCTATAACCATTCTCGACGAATGAGCTATATAACACTGAAAGAATTATTCAAATCGGACCAGTAGTTCTTGAGATTACCCCTTACAACGCCACAACGTCACAAATTCACAAACTTTACCTCTTTATAATATTAGTATATAGATTATAGCCCCTGCCCGCGACTTCGTCCGCGTAGTAATAGTTACTACTCTGGGCTAACGCTGACACACAGCAGAAACTCTCAAAAAGAAAAAAACATCTCTTTTTTTAAACATTTTTCAACTGTGCTCCGCTCTTATTGGCCTTAGCGTGATGATATATAGCCTATAACCATTCTCGATGAATGAGCTATATAACACTGAAAGAATTATTCAAATCGGACCCGTAGTTTCTGAGATTACCCCTTACAACGCCACAACGTCACAACGTCACAAACTCACAAACCCACAAACTCACAACGTCACAAACTTTACCTCTTTATAATATTAGTATAGATAAAATGTATGCGAAAACAATGTGCAGAAGTGCTTTCATATATGTCAAATTATACTAATCATAAATTTGTATGAAAATAAAAAAAAAATAACATTCTTTGCTCAAAAGAAAAACTTTACCTCTTTATAATATTAGTATAGATAAAATGTATGCGAAAACAATGTGCAGAAGTGCTTTCATATATGTCAAATTATACTAATCATAAATTTGTATGAAAATAAAAAAAAAAATAACATTCTTTGCTCAAAAGAAAAACTTTACCTCTTTATAATATTAGTATAGATAAAATGTATGCGAAAACAATGTGCAGAAGTGCTTTCATATATGTCAAATTATACTAATCATAAATTTGTATGAAAATAAAAAAAAATAACATTCTTTGCTCAAAAGAAAAACTTTACTTCTTTATAATATTAGTATAGATAAAATGTATGCGAAAACAATGTGCAGAAGTGCTTTCATATATGTCAAATTATACTAATCATAAATTTGTATGAAAATTAAAAAAAAAATAACATTCTTTGCTCAAAAGAAAACATAAATTTCTCATGATTAAAATATGATACAAAGTAATAAATTAAGTCGTTAAGAATCTCTTGTGTCGAGGAAACAATAACAAGACGGAGTAATTTCATAAAAGCTGGTCTCTTCAGTTTTGTAATCGCGTAAATAGGCAAGCTTACTTTAGGGTTCCTCACAATTTATTAATTCTATGTGTAAGATAAAGATGTTATGACAAACAATCTTAAATCCACTCTATATAAAACTAGTTATTGCTCGCAGCTTCGCTTGTCTTAATATAGATATTAAAAACAAAATATAGGCCACATTACTCACCGATAATCGTCAGGTGTTTTTAACTAATCTATATATTTATATGGTCTATGGATACTCACTGGTCACATAATAAATTTCCTAGATTCCTTCATTCTCAAGTGTATTTTATTAATACGGCAGACGTACGAAACATCACAATGATGTAGATTTCTATCGGTGATTTTTTAAATAGTTAAAGTATTTTTTGAGTTTTTAAAGGAAATATCAAATATTTTCCCTGTACCTATAGACTATTAATTTAATTTTGCGACAACCTTAAATAATATTACCCACACTTAACCTCGAAACAAATCACTTCGTGAAGTGCTAAAACGTTTATGTTAATAAAATGATTTATTAAAACTATATCCATTATTTTATAATTACTTTATTGAACATGCTATATACCCTGTAATACAAATAACCATACTCCCACGTAAAGAGCGTTGTTTACTAATAATCTATACATTAAAATAATATTGAGATCAATCTGTCCAGAGTAATTTTTGAATTTGCTCAAAAGATATTGACGAAACTTTTAGCAGTAAGTAGATGACTTTCAAAATATTATCTAAACTATATATCCTCACGCTATTCCATAGTGGCGAAGCAGTAATGATAAAATATAAAAGAGTCAGATTAGAATTGTTAAAAATGTTATCGGGTTTACCTCTACTCCCGGGGTTAGATATAATTTTTAGAATTGTTGAATACTAGTTGATACCCGTAACTTCATAACTTAGCAATATATTTTACCTACAGGGCAAAAACATAAAAAAGGAGGAAAAATATATTTTTCTTACAAAATCTCTTATTAAGTAATTTTATCCGTTTATTCGCATCTCCTGTGCATGCGCATTACACCGTACACTGTAGTTTCTAAAAACTTTATAATAAATGAAGATATCGTGACAATTTTTGTTTTAGGTAAATACCAAGTATCTGAGAATAGAAGTAAAAAAGTCGAGGCAGACATAACTATTGTCGACGGAAGTGAAAACTCAAAACAATGGAACAACTCTGAATTTTTATATCAATTATATTAAGAATTATTTAAATTATATAATTTGAAATTATTAACATTAATCTGGTTTTCACATCTATTGGCACTCCGATCAATACTTATTTTTATACAGTTTTTTTATTAATCAAGCGTATGATGAGCTGCAGAAGTTCAATACAAAATTTCAATAGCACATGTTTTTTTTTTTTCTGAAGTGAACTTGATGGGCCTTTTCAGCTTCACCGGCCTATGATATTATATGTACACAGGTCGCTACACTGCGCGTCGCTAGTATGACGCAAGCGCAATACATCATGTACATTGTGTGTCGTGATCATCGGTGACGCGTCATAAGCATGTCGAAGTCATCGGTGACGCGAACCCATAAGTTTCTCCACTACTAAATTATTTTATAATCGTTCAACGCAGAGAAAAAAAAATAGAACGGCTTACCTTAAAAAAAATGAACGAAATTTATCCAGTAGTTGATAGTGATGGGCATACAACCGCAAACTTCTATTGCTTTATTTACATACTAGCTGACCCGTGCAACTTCGTCTGCACTAAATCGGTTATTACCGGTTTCAATTGTATTTTTAAACGCAAATAATCTTAAAAAACCTAAAAACCGATTGCAACGACATCTAGCACTTCAAATTATGAATCCAAACTATTCAGGGACTCACTCAAACATATACCCAGTTGGTATGTGAGAAATCTTTTAAAATAAGTCTAGAATCTGTTCGCAGCATTACCTAAAGTAGTGTCATCAAAGTGAAGATCAAAACTAACTTACTTATATTGCCGATAAACGACTTCCCAGTACCCCTTGTACCTTCATCACGTAACATACTGTAAAAATTGAACTTTATCTGTAGATAAATTTTCATTTTGTTTTAGTTGTTGGTTTTATAAGAATTTGTAAAGTATACGTGAAATCTGCATTCAATTTTAATTTTGTCACATTTATTTTACTTTTGACATATAAACCACCTTTTTTACTGAGATACTGAACTTGGGATAATATACCTTTCTAACAGTGAAAGAATTTTTGAAATCGGATCAGTAATAGGTACCAAGCATTCCTCGAAAACAAAACTTTACCTCTCATTATAATATTAGTATAAATACAACATAGTATGGTAACTGCAAACACCTCAACTGATTTATTTTAATCTTTCACAAACCTGACCCAATTACTTCAAAACTCAAGAATATTTAGAAAACTAATTTTATCAAAAATCGAAACAACACACGTACTGATGGAACTCTAATTGAGATTCATCTTCTACAATGCAATGTAACTATTATCTAGATTTATGTTTTAGGAAAAAATCTTGTCACCTTTGTTTAGCAAACATTTTTTAAACAATAAAATAAGTGTAATAACATATAAGTGACAGTTTCGTTTACACATATTTTTTTCATATGTGGTTGATAATTACGCATAGAAATGTCATGTAGCCGTAGCTCAGTTATATCGTACTGGACATTATATGGTCCGACGGAGCCGACGGTTCGGAACCCAGCAATTTTCTTTTTGGTATATTTCTTAAAGTAGCTTAGGGAAATATAGCTTAAATTTTTAGCTAATCTGTCTGCTATATATAGCACACAGAAAATTTACCAAAATTCGTCAAGAATTTCTCTAACTACAAATTTTTCACTTTCGTCCGTTATCCTGGAGAATCCCTTGCGTTTTATGAGATAAAAAGTATCGTACATGTAACCTTGTAATATTAGTTATCACTGTGCCAAATTTCGTCAAAATAAGTTCAGTACTTTCAGAGTGATACGTGTTCAAAGGGACAGACAAACAGGCAGATCCTGGAGAATCCCTTGCGTTTTATGAGATAAAAAGTATCCTAGATGTAACCTTGGAATATTAGTTATTATTGTGTCAAGTTTCGTTAAAATCGGTTCAGTACTTTCAGCGTGATGCGTGTTCACAGGGACAGAAAGACAGACAGACAGACAGACAGACAAAAATTGTAAAAAGATTATTTTTGGCTTCTATATCGATAACAAAGTCTACCCTGATCAAAATTTTCAAAAAATATTTAATGTACAGATTTGGCCTTGCTACAGTTTTATTATAGTATAGAAGATAGATAATATATTAAAAATCTAGAAATACTTTTACGTTTTTGTTATATCATAGGCGGCAAAGGAACAGTTCCGTCACCTGATGTTAAGTGATCACCGCTGTCTATAGACACAAACAACACCAGGAGGGTCGCAAGTGCGTTGTTAACCTGTGTTTAGGGGTTGGGGGAGTGGACGTGACAAAGGGACAAAGGGGAGGTGGGCCTCCGGCTTTCCCACTGACCGAACGAAACGCAACAATGCAAGCACTGTTACTTCACGTTGGTTTTCTGTGCGAGGGGTGGTACTGCCTCGGGCGCGTCGACGCATTCATGCTGAAACCAGAAAAAGCTTCAGCGTGGTTCTACCACCTATTACTTATATAAAATACTTTATATCAGAGGATGTTAAATTACGTATATAACTTCACACCTCAAATTTTGTATCTTATGATCTTCAGTTGTAGAATAAATGTGTAAAAATGAAATAATGTAAACAAATCCGTTAAATTCACACCGCTGACAGGCAGTCATAAAATCTACATTTCCCATGTATCGCTAACATATTTATTTAAATGGTATTTCCCCACAATTCACCTCACAAAAGTAACAACAACCTCATGAATTTTATTGGTAACATTGGTCGCGGGCAGCAGGTTGCTATTGTATACACCTAACATTTAGTATGCATAAGTGATCTTGAGAGGATTTTGCTCTTGATTTGTTTTCATATGTATACAATACACTTTTATTTTAACCGCTTATAATATTTACCTAAATACCGGAGAATAACAAGACGGATCATGGTAGGTAAATGTGGATTCAACTTATTTATACCGTAACTCTTTTTACTCTCAGCTTCGCTCGCGTTAATACATATTTTACTATTATTCTCTTCTCTCATAATATGTATGCAAAATTTCATGATCTGTCCAGTGCTTAAGGCCTGAAAGCATAACAAACAAACGAACTCGATTTCGCATTTGTAGTGTTAGTAAGGATTATAAAGTTCAAGAGATTTTTTGAACGTGTTAATCTTTGATACTAAATGTCAGATTTTAAATACTCTTTTTGTGTCTTATAGCTTATTTATTAAGTAAGATTATAGTCTATCCAAGATCTTAATACGACCTTTAGAAGTAGAGCCATCAGCATACAAATTGTAGACTAAAAAGTACGCTAGACGAGAACAAATTAAAGCTGAGGGCGGGTCGTGTGGTTCGGCGTGAGGTTTCGAGAGCGGAATATATTAAACACTATTGAAATCAACGGATATTCAGTGTATAAAACAATACTCTAAAATAAGTTGCTCTGATATGTTAGTCACTTCACATTTTGAATATAGAGTAGTGTTGTTCATTTGATACTATTTTTCCATTGGATTCTTTATATCTACCGATATTTATATTGCAGTACGGTAAAGTGTTGGCACTGTGTTTGACAATGAGTCCAGTATATTCTAAAAGTTGCAGCGAATACCAAGATATCGGTGGTTCATAATTGGTTGTCGCTTTCATGCCTGTATGCCTAGTTGTTGCATACATAATGGGTGATGTCACAAACACGATAAACTAAAAATGAGTGATATTGGAGAGTTTATAACCAAATCACCAAGTGCATCAATACTCATGTGCATCAGTAATCCAGTTGGGTACTAATTCCCAATACTCTGATCCCTGAGTAAGACACGCCTAAGGGTATTAATGCGAGTGGTATAAATCTGGTGGTTGGATAACATCGTCATGTCCTACGAACAAACGATTTAAAATAATTAACTTTATCATTTATTTGAATAATATCGTGACTAGTGCTTCTATAATAGTGAAATGTCTGTAGAGTTTAGGCGTGTTTAGGTCATAACGCGATTATATTTCGCACTTAGTTCACGTGGACGGTGGTAAGCGGTGAGTGCGGTTTTCGATGGACCATCGCTCAAAATCGAGTCTGATCTTCCGTCCAATACGTGTGCGCCGCAATTCTGATATTGCACGTTCCATTCGTGGCAATCGGCCGCAAATTGTGTACGTGCTTGTCCCGGAGCTAATAGATCCATATCTACTCGTTCAGTACATCTCACTATTTAAGCTATAAAATTAAGGTTTTTGGGTATACTCGTAATTAATTACTTATCATCTATTTATCGATTCAAGTCAGGAAGATTAAATTACAACCATAATACCTTATCGTTAGGGACATAGTTATACAAACATTCAAAATTGTTAAAGAAGTAATTCGAAGCTCTTTTATCTAATGCAATTTTCGGTATTCATAAAAGTAACAAAAGGCTCATACCAAGTATGTTTTATTATATAGAGTTTATTACAAAACATAAACAGGTATATTGTGTAGCCTTGGATTTCTAGAAATAACCCTCTTTACATCCATAATAAGGCACCGATCAAAATTATATGAGAGTATGCTGATTTTTAAAATATAATTACCATCTACCTATCTGGGTATATATGAATAGGCAAAACTAAAAAAATCAGTATATTTGTCCCCTCTGTTTGTTAACCGATTTGTATTTTGTTTAGTATATGTTGACGAGCTATCACTAAAATAAGTTGGAAACAGTTTCTGAAGTGGTATTCTTTTGTCGCGTTGAGCGATTTTTGATAAGGAAAAAACCTATAGATTTGCGTCACCGATGAACTCGACATGCTCGTAACGTATTGCGCTTGCGCCAGATTAGCGCATTAACGTTACGGTACGCGTAGGGAGGGCGTTATCATAATAAAAATAGAAGACCGAAATGCACTTAACCGTCGTAAACCAATACATATTTTTATCCTTGGGGGTATCATTAATCAAGTTCAGTGGTCAGCAGGGATTGTCGATCGCATCACACACATTTATAAAAGTGAACCCAGTGAATATCGGGAAACAGCTGCTTAATGAAGGTCTTGATTGACAGACTAAATGTATTTCGTTTTTCTGTGTATATTCAATCATTATTGAATTGTTATATTAAAACTAGCAACAAGTTATTTTTTATTACACTAACTAAGTAAACATTGGTTTATTTATATTCCATTCCTTAAACATATGCTTGCTTTTTTCATTATTGTATTAGAAAAAAAAAATTAATCATAGACAATTTGAACCTACGATAAAGCGTCGATTGACGTAACTTCAAATCGAAAATCAAAAATAAACTATAAAAAACATAACAAAACAGTAGCTGAAGTCAACATAATTGATTTGAAGACGAAGCGCAATTTAGATTTGTTAATATAAAATGTATTATAGTTTATATCAATATGTAACCAATAATGCATATGTTAACTCACTCCTTCAAATGTAATTATTTGCATTACATTAAAATGTTAAAATATATATTAATTATATAAATATTAATTGTGTTAAAAATCGACTACTCTATGTAGAACCATAGAGTCAACCAGTAAACAACAAAAGTTGCAAACCTACCTATTTATTCACTCATCGTTTCATTTAACTTGACATATTAATCGAAATAGGTTATTATCGAACTCTGAAACTCAAACGATTGTGTTTAATCAACACACATAATTAAAGGATAACTAATTCGCTATTTTCACAAATTTGATATTGAATGACTTTTCAATAAAATTCTAGATGTCTTATCAAATTTAATATCAACTCTGGACGACCGAGTAATGTAATAAACGTTAAAAAAGATCTTTCTGGGAAACTTGGAAAGCAAAACTTTATCTAACTACATTTTTTTATACAAGTAATAAATGTTTTTCGAGAAACCCATTTCATATACAAATTCATATATACAAGAATCGCTCACTTAATAGGTAAATAATAGACATACCTTTTTGAAGTTGTTTGTTTGTTTCTTATTAGAATTATGGAAATATTAAAACCAAAGTAAAATATGTTTTTTTAATTATAAATGATTACTCCTTTAGTTAAGATATCGCGTTACTAGACTACAAGGCGTTGCTAAAATATCTAGCGGCGTCCTCGCTTGTATTGGTAAAATTTATAGGACACTAAAGTTTTCATACGCTTTTATGTTTTCGGGAGATTACGGCACCAGCAGTTTGCAAGAGCCCGATGTTTATAAGAGTCCTCGGTGTCTGAAGGGACGCGCGAAATTGCTCCTTTTTTCTTAACAGTGTTTGACTTGCAAAATGCTTCACAAAATCAATTTCCACGTTATCTCCGACATTTTAATCAAAACATGTACAGGGTATTTGTTACAGCTTCATTTTTGTTTTAACCGATTCATCAGCAATAGTTTGTTACACGTAGGTTATTACATAGTATAGGTATATTTTTTATGATTTTTGCCGTATTTATAGTCATAAATCATCAGGAAAACATTAATCGAATTGAATTATAATTCTTCTAATGTTGTGTATAGATATTATAAAAATATTTTATAGTAGATTAACTATTAGTATTGTTGAATAAATATGAATATATATGAATTTAATTAAATCTAAATATAAAAAGCACGCGAATCCAAAGAAATGAATATAAGATTTCTGCTGGAATCCTTTTATGTTGTCAAAAACACGCAATTTCATATTTTAGAATAATATTAGCTTTAGAGAGAACCGAATTTAAGAACTGAACATTAGGGGATATTAAAAAAGACTAAGTGAATATCAGAATATGAGAAAAACATATGACGTGCCGGGGTCTCATCAAAATCGCATTATTATTCAACCCTGCTATGATCTATGAAGCATAATACTTTAATATAGATACGGATATCATATATTGTAAGCATATATAAGGTAAAACAGCCCTACTAAATCATGCAAATTTTACAGAATCGTGTTTCGGACTGCGTAATAAAGTTTGACGCAATGTGACGTCATAAAATTGCAAATGTCTCGTCTGCACTAAAAACGAGTTTCGGAGGTACCAGGTACCCTAATATCTTTCTCTATATAATTGGATAATGAGAATTCTATGGTGGCACGTTTAAAGCATTTTATTATACTTGGGAAAAGAGTTAATACTTTTTTCAGTGAAGTAACTTCTTGATTTTTTTATTTGATGTATTTTAAAGCTTTCATTTCTCTCGTGTCTAGTTTTTTTTTATCTGTGACCAAACATTTTGTTGTTAATAATCAATATTTTAACAAAAACTAAAATATATTTCGCGGGAGTCGTTCAGTACATCTATAAGTTATTTACTTCAACGTTTTGTAACTTTTAATCCAATCTATCAATTAGATAAGGTTAAAGATACGTCTGAAATCTATCATCGATAAGCCATAATGGTATTAAGTAATTGATATAGTAACAAAATAATGCTATGTATAAAATAGAAAACGTAATATACGGATTGCTGAAAATTTATTTTTAACCGACTTCAAAAAAAGGAGGAGGTTATCAATTCGACTGTATTTTTTTTTTTTTTTATGTTTGTTACTTTGGACTGGGTGATCCGATTTTGATTATTCTTTTTTTATTTGAAAGCTGGTACTTCCCGTGTGGTCCCATTTCAATTTGGTTCAGTTCCGACAACGGCATCCAGTGCAAAACCGTATAAGTTTTAAATTTGCATTAATTATATAAACGACAAATAGACGTATAACTCAAGCGCATAGATAGCACGTACCCTCGTGTGAAGCCCGCGCGCATTTAGTTACCTACCTCGCGTAATTACTGGTTCTCAATTGTTTTAAAATCTTTACATCGTGATCTAAATATGGATAAGTGCAGAGGTTGTAATTCTGCCGTAAATGATAGTGTGCAGTGTAATTCCTGTAAAAACCATCTCGGGTATTGTTGTGCCGGCATTACCGAGCAAGGTTACCGTAAGCTCGGCAATGATCGCAGGGCGATCTGGAGGTGCCCTCAGTGCAAGGCCGAGTCGTCAACTTCACAGACACGTCAGACGGACCTGGATACCATCATGATTGAGCTACGTGAAATGAAGAAAATACTGATCGGCATCCCAACTATGTTACAAGACATTAAAATTATCAAAGAGGAATTAATCGATGTAAAGAAATCCTGCGATTACAATAGCGACAAGTTGGATGACTACAGTTCGCGTCTACTGTTAGTAGAACGAAAAGTACCCGATTTTATAGCTACGCGCGAGAAAGTTGTGTCACTGATGGATGAAATATCTTCGCTCAAGAACGAGCTCGCTACAAAAGACCAACTTCAACGTCTTAACAACGTGGAAATTAAAGGAGTACCCTTGAAAAATAACGAAAACTTATTCACCATATTAAACAGCATATGTACCACTATTGCCTACCCAGTGGAGAAACAAGCTATCAACTACATAACTAGGATCCCAATCCACAACTCTAATGAAAAATCGATCATAGTTAACTTCAATAACCGTTACCTGAAAGAAAATCTGATGGCAGCAGCTCGAGCCAAGAAAAATATCACCGCCAACGACGTCGGATTCCACGGAAACACACAGCGTGTGTTTATTAATGATCACCTGACTCCCGCTAACAAGAAATTGCTGACTGCTACGAAAAAGATGGCGAAGGATCAGGGTTTTCAGTTCGTCTGGGTCTCCGCTTGCAAGATATTAGTTCGGCGCGACAGTACATTCCCAACTATAAACATAAAATCAAAAAAAGATCTATCCAAATTATCGAAAACCTAATAGCTACTCCCATAATTGCTTTTCTAGCCCTTTTTTTATTCATAAACTTTCATCATACAGGTATGCACAGTCTATTTACCTACTATACGTGTACGTCATCTCATATCTGTTTCTCGTGTTGCTGGGTGGACATAGGTGAAAATACATTAATAGTATCACGTCAATTTTATTATCGTCTTTTATCTACACGTTACGAGTTATCCACGCTCCTAGCAGTTAATTTGTCTACTCAAGTTCGATTATGTTACATAACCCTATGCACAATACAACTCATATTCATCTTATCTGCATCGCTAATCCTTTATACCTACATATTTGCTATTCATGGTCAATATTGCATAGAATATCTTTCCATTTGCCAATTAACGTCTATTGTTGTTTTATTACTGGCTTATAAAAATGGTTGCGCTTAGCTTATACTATCATAACGTTCGTGGACTACGTACTAAAACGTGTGATTTCCATAGAAATGTATGCTTAAATTCGTACGATATAATTTCATTAACTGAGACTTGGCTTCTTGATAGCATAAACAATAGTGAGATGTTTGATTCTAGGTATTTAGTTTGGAGGCGTGATCGCAATTATGACAAAACAAAACAAACCAAAGGTGGTGGAGTGCTTATAGCCGTACGCCGTGACCTGACGGTGGTCGAGAGGTGTGATTGGCGGAGCTCTGCTGAGGACATTTGGCTTACTGTATCGTATAAGAGTAAACGACCACCTGTATCCTACAATATTCATATTTGTGTACTTTATTTATGTGCAGAGAATAATGGCTATTCTTATAATCAATAATTTATAAATTTTATGCATAAATTACATGAAATAATTATATTGCAACCTTTAGATAAGTTTATTATATTGGGCGATTTCAATCTGCAGGACTACATCACTTGGAGTACACAAGTTGGAACCTCTGAACTGATCCCAACTATTATAAATAGGTGTGAAGTGGTAACTAACTTTATAGATATTCTAAATACATGCAACTTAAGTCAATATAACGGTGAAACTAACATCAACAATCGACTACTCGATTTGGTTCTATCGAATGATTCACTTACCGTTTGTTCTTGTCATAGCCCACTTGTACCAGAAGATGACCACCACAAATCTCTCTGCCTACAAGCGAAATTCATTGAAATACACAATCTCACTGAAAAAATTAGCTCTTCATTCTCATATAATAAAGGTGATTACACACAACTATCCACTGCACTTGATGAATTCAATTGGGACTGCCTAATGAATTCAGTCGATTTAGATGATGCTGTTAATCTATTTTATAAAAAATTGTATGAATTCAGAGATAAATTTATTCCCCGCAGGTCAGTTAAAGCTGGTTCCCATCCACCTTGGCATCGTCCAGCGCTCAAAAAAATTTTTAGAGAAAAATTTAAATATCATTCCAAATATAAAACATACGGTAACTTATCGGATTACAAATCGTTCTCACTACTGAGACAGCGAGCTATTGATCTTGAAGCAGAGTACTTCAAAAGTTATATAATTGAAATTCAAAGTTCTATAATTAAGAATCCGAAATCTTTTTGGTCGTATGTCAAAAGCAAATATAAATGCAATGCTTTTCCTAACTTAATGACATACAAAGACCGATCCGCGAGCTCTGGTGAAGACATAAGCAATCTCTTTGCTGAATATTTTCACTCCACCTTTTCATCACATTCCAAATGCCAAGTTGATAAATCTAATAATATTTCTAATTTGGCGGAGAGCTCCATGTCTTATCTCTCGACCATTGTGGTAGAATCAGAACTTGTGTCTAAACAATTGAAGTCGCTTGACCTAGCCAAGGGTGGTGGGCCTGATTTAATCCCGCCTGTATTCATTGTCAATTGTGCTAAATATCTAGTTAAACCGCTATGCATACTTTATACGAGATTTCTTAGCGAAGGTTATGTCCCTAGCATCTGGAAATCGGCCTTCATTACCCCGGATCATAAAAAAGGTAACAAAAGTAACATTGAAAATTATAGGCCGATCTCTAAATTATGTCTATTTGCCAAAATTCTCGAACGCTTGGTATATAATCAGTTATACTCTGCACTCAAATGCTCATTCAGTGACTATCAACATGGATTCCTTAGGAAACGGTCAACAACCTCCAATTTACTCCTCGCAAGTGACTATATCAGCAGAGGTATGGATGAAGGCTCACAAGTGGACGTCATATACACTGACTACAGAAAATGTTTTGATCGTATAGATCACGTTGTGCTACTTAGGAAGCTGCACCTTGCCGGCATTCATGGTCATTTATTTCGGTGGTTCTCATCATACATTGAGAATCGTACTCAGGCAGTGGTCTTGTCTGGATTTAAGTCGAACTGGATGTCTATACCCTCAGGAGTGCCCCAGGGATCTCTGCTTGGCCCGTTGTTATTTACAATATTTATCAATGATATTAATGAATGCTTCTCTCACTCGAAAATATTACTTTTTGCCGACGATATGAAAATATTAAAAACCATTAAAACAACAGAAAATATCACGGAGCTCCAATCTGACTTGGATCGATTTGATTCTTACTGTACTGCAAATAAACTCGACTTAAATATCTCTAAATGTTTTACTATATCCTATTCCCGTAAGTTTACTATTATCAGAAATGATTATAAGATAAGGACTCAAACAATATCGCGTGTCACATCCATTAGAGATCTAGGTATTCAGTTCGAATCTCAATTACTGTTTGATCAACATATTGATAATATTATCAATAAAACTAACAAAGCTATGGGATTTATAATGAGAACTGCCGCTAAATTTAATAACCTGAAAGCCATAAAAATTCTATATTGTTCGTTCGTACGTAGTAACCTGGAATATGCGTCGCAGGTTTGGAACCCGCAATATAACGTTTACATTAATAGAATTGAAAACATACAAAAGAGATTCTTGCGATATCTTGACTATAAAGCTAAATATTATTCAATAGACTACTATGATAGATGCAAACATTATCATTTCTTACCTTTAATAATCAGAAGGAATATTAACGATGTAACCTATTTGACAAATATAGCTAATGGTGCGGTAGACAACCCAGAGCTACTAACCAAAATCTATCTGCGAACCAACCAGCTAAATCTTAGACGGTGACCTCTTCTCAGCAGAGCGTCAGCTAATAGTAACTATCGACGTAATTCCTTTTTTTTGCGTGCACCTGAAAAATTCAATAAACTTACCACCACGCTTGATATTGATCTGTTCTGTACCAGCAGCACGACGATAAGATATCTGATGGCGAAGCAATTTTTCGGCGAGTGATGGCTGAATATGTAGATACTCTCCTGTCTAAATAGTAATCATTCGTCGGATACACGTCAATCGGCTAAATGACTTGTGGCTACTTTTCCTTTTATAATGTTGTCCAACACCCCGCACTACTTCTTACCATTATTTTACAATGTAAAGAAAAGTTGTTATCGGTGGAGATTTGTAATTGGCAGTGTTTAGACCTAGTGTTTTTCATCTAATGTACAAGTGTAGCTGTAAATCTTCCAAAAATGAATAAAATAAAATAAAATAAATAATAAAATATCACGCTAACCGATTTCGATGATTCATTTTTTATTGGAAAGGATGTACTTCAAGGGTAGTTTGATGAGAATTTGGTTAGGTTCTGATCATGGGATCCGTGACAAAGTAAGAAAAGTTTCAAGAAACGAGCCTACTCCTTTCTTAAGGGCCGGCAACGCATCTGTATTGCAGGTGTCCATGGGCGGCCGTGATCACTTACCATCAGGTGACCTGTATGTTCGTTTGCCACCAATATTATAAAAAAAACTCTTCAATTCTTAGGAGCCTATTGTGCTTATGTTCGTTGCTGTGTTGCAACATGACGCAAGCATTGTAATTACATTACTTAAGGTGTATTATGTGTGAAGCGATGGTAGCCGAGTTGGTGGTAGAAACTATCGCGGATTATTGATAAGGTTGCGTTCGTACCAAACGTTACTTATTGTACAACCAATTGAAACCATATCGCATACCATACCGCAAAAATGCGCATATTTTAATTTACTTAAGGCGGAACGGAGTTCGCGGGCACTGCTAGTAAAATATATTTATGTACACTAAAAATGGAAAAATAAAGTAAATTTTCAAAAAAAAGTATTAACCGACTTCAATATCAATCAAAAACCCATAAGGCACTAAAAAGCGGAAAATAAATAGTTTATCAAATTAACCAAATTTAATAAAACATATGAATATGTGTTCTACCTAGAGATATATTAGAAGTCGGTGCCAACTGAAAATCGTATCATCTACATAGGTACAAAAAGTTTAAGTTCACTCTCGCGTCTCTGTAATACTTTTCTACCTGGAACAAATTTGAAATTTCGGTTGGCACCGATTTCCAATACATCTCTAGGTAGCACACATATTCATATGTTTTATTTAATTTGGTTAATTTGATAAACTATTTATTTTCCGCTTTTTAGTGCCTTATGGGTTTTTGATTGATATTGAAGTCGGTTAATACTTTTTTTTGAAAATTTACTTTATTGTATATACAAATATATCAAAGGAGAAACTAATGCTGGGCTTAAATTGTGAAATTGTTGTAGACTTTCTCAGTAACAATAACATATATATGCACAACCCTCTAAGCCGACTTTGGCTATAGCAACTAGACGACATTCAGGGTCCAAAGTGTTTTGGTTGTGGTATCCTAATAACTGAACCGTCTATTATAATGTTGGTGGCAAGTAATTATCAGAAGAATTTATTTAACACAAGTTAAAATATTTTAAAACTTATGTCGTAAAACTTACTTTTATTTACAATGGAATACGAGGAACGTTCACAATAAGGAAGTAGGTGCCTACGTCTGGAAGAAACGTCGGGGCATGTCGTATCGCGTTTGTCTCCGTTGAATGGAGTCTTTGCGGGACCTGACATCTTTTGTAGGTAAATATTCAAAACAACGTGAAGAGGCCACTGATTTATGCGCACCCATTATTCTTACTTAGAGTGACGTGAACATCTGCCGTTCACTCCACCTCTGATAACGCGTTCAATGTGCACGATCCTTGAAGAAATATTTCATGATTACTTTCACATCGAAAAATACACGTACAAGCAATGCGAAGGAAAACATGAATCATAATCTAACCGTTACAACTGATGTACTAATCCAATACGGATTTCGTTGGAAGGAAAAGTATTCCACTGTTTATTTTCCTCATACAAACGTATTTTCTTTGCAATTCCCTTCTTCTCTATTGTTTCTATAATTTTTAATTCCAGCCGAAACATTCGCCACGCCACCCAAGTGCTTAATATTGACATAATAGGTACAGATAAAAAAAACTCGAGACAGCCATAAGGACTGCCCACACATGTGAATATTCAAAACAATGGAATTTAAACTGTGTTCTCTTTTGAATTAATTATAGTGTGAATTATTTAAATTGCATAATTTGTATATAGAAATTATTAACATCTATTAGCACTCAGAATAATATTCACATACATTTTTATACAGTTTATTAATTATTTTTTTTATATCTTAGCAGGCAAGGGAATTGGTCACCTGATTTTAAGTGATCACCACCGTCTATAGCCACTAACAAAACCAGGGGAGTCGAAAGTGCGTTGCCAGCCTGTGTTTGGGGGAAGGGCAGGGAGGGGGAGAGGAGAGAGGAGGGGAGGGCGGCGTGGCCCCGGCGCTCTCACTGACCGAAAGAAACGCAACATGCAAGCACTGTTACTTCACGTCGGCTTTCTATGAGAGGGTGGTACTACCTTGGGCGAGCCAGCCCATTTATGCTGAAGCCAGTAATAGCTTCCGCGTGGCTCTACCACCTACATTAATTCATCAGACATATGGTGGGCTGCACAATCTCACGCTGCATAGCTCTTATAGTAGGCGTCGCTAGTCTGATGCAAGCCGCCCAAGCGCAATACGGTTGGTCACGCTTACTAGCGTGTCATGACGCGAAAGTATAAATTTATCTCCTGATAAAAAAAACCACTCAGCGCGCCTAAAGAAGTTTACACTTCAATAACGTACGTTCCTCTGACATCTTATTTTTTTGTTATTATTGTTCTGTAGTTTATTGATACTTGATGTATAATGATGTAGTTTTCATATTCATCAAGGAGCGAAGGAAACAACATTCTTGGCAACACAAATAGTAATAAGCTCGACAAGTCTCTCAAACTCTATCCGAGCTTTTGGAGTCTTGGCAAACAAAGCGAAACAAACTTGAATATTATTTGTTGGGCAATCCTTCAACCCACAGTTTCGACCGCAGTACAATGCTTATAACCTGCATATACCTACTCACTTCATATGAATATAATAGCATCAGTATAAATTAGTTTCAAAACAAGTTAATTTCAATGTAAATGAAATAGATATTAGATTTTTATGTTTGGTTTGATGTTGTGTATAACGAAGGTTGTTTTTAGCAAAGCATTTAGAGCGCTCCTAAAGACCTGTGCCTAGGAACCAATAACATATCCCTGAATGCAGGTACATAAGTGTGTGTCTTCTGGAAATAGAACGCTATACGAGTATTTTAAAATTAAGTATACTATTTTCACATTCTTTAAATAATTTGGAATAACTTTTTTATAACACTACTTATTCGAATGAACGTCGTATATAAAAAAATCATTCCATTCATTACTGTTAAATTAGATGCTATATATTAGAATCAGAGAGAATACAGTATTTGAGCGCTGTTGGCAGTCAGTAGTAGTAAAATCGCACATCTCGTTTGCACCCTAAATTTCAGGTGTCAACCATATAATATAATTAGGCAATGCGAATTCAACTGAGCGGCTTCTTAGACATTTTTATTACTCTGCAGAAGGAGTTAATACGGCTTTATGTAAAATGAAGAGCTATTTAAACGAATGCCCGCGTTTTTTTTTCATTGTATAAAATTACTTTTTGTGTTCTGATATTATGTTATCAGAAAGAAAAAGTGTATTTAACACAAATACCACCTTTATATATATAATTATTCTGTCCGTATGTATGTGCCTGAACTCCTCCTAACCGGTTAAACAGATTTTGATGAAATTTTTTGTGAGTGTTCAGATGGATTCAAGAATGGTTTAGATTCACAATTGGATCCGGTAGGTAGCGCTGCGGTTGAATTTTAGGTTTTTTTTAATTGTCGATTACGGATTGAAATTTTAGCTCTATTTTTCGTGGCTACAGATCTAAAAGAAATACGAAAAGATACTATTACATGTTATTTAACATTAAAACACAAAACCTACTATAGCACTTATTGGGATCGTGTTACCGATGATTATAAGGGTTAGCATTAATAAGAAAAAGTCTTGTGGGTCGTATGACTACATCTGTGAAATAACATTTAAACGTTTTTAAGTTGTATAGTCTGGTATCTGTATCGCCAACAGGAAAGAGAACTAATATACCAAAATTTAAAAAAAAATCCGTTCTCATTTAGTTTATTATCGCCTCACGCTAAATGAAACATTATACGAGAGCAACGCGAGTTATCATCTGCTCAGAAATGGCTACATATCAGCTTCGGTATCACAAATTCAGATTACTTACCATTCATATTGTGAGCTAAAACATGGACTCTTTTTAATAAAATTACTTCAAGCAAGTTTTTGGTTATACATACAAAATACTATTGATTGGCTTAAGAATGACTGGTAATCTAAGACATCGTGAAGCAGTGCTATCATTTTGCTTTTGCAAATTAAGTCTTTAGGAAGGTGGATAAGCGACACCACTGAATCATCAAGATATTATTAGACGCTAATTATTGTTACAATATACCAAAACCTAATATAATAAATATTTTAATATATAATACACGTATAAAAATTGCAGCAGATATTATTTGTAACTAGCTGTGACCGCGTGGAACCTTATTTTTTATTAAAAATATCTAAGATAAAAATAGCGAAGTAGTTAATAACAACTGCTGAACCTTTAGTAACTAACCTCGTAGATCAACTGAATTGATTATAGACGAGACCGAAGTTGACGTAACATTTTAAAGTGTCAATTTATAGTGTTGATGAAGGAGCACAGCATCGGAGTACCGCCCTTTAATCGCAGTTAAATGAATTACTGGAGCACGGTGCCCGCCATCCATCACTGTCAGTAATTTTAAAATAAAAGCCATGACATTTCTAACACTGTTTTGAAATAACTAGTTCTATTGTCTACATCAACCGTCATGCAAGTTTTCTTATAAGAAAATCTTGTACCTGATTACGCAGACCATAATGCTTATCGTATAATAGTTATGCACTTAGTTGTGTATTAATAGTTATATTATATTCCTTGTTTACGGATATAATTGCTTTATGAATTAAATAGTATAAAATGTATTGTATATAGTGCCCTCTGAATTTTTGATACCATGAAAAATATGCCTTTATTTACTTGATAAATAATACTTAAATAAACCCATTTATTAAGATTATTGAGATTATAAATCTTATCGTTTATACTATTTATTACCCACTAAATATTTATTCACTTAAATGTATTACGATAGTGACTAAGAATTATTAAGTTACCGAATTCAATTTGACCTTTACATTTCGTCCGAATAAGGCAGCAGGTGCAGCACCGTTGTAGATTAAAGTAAAGCTTTTATCTGTCCGTGTAAGAAAATAGTATATTTTCCTTTACATTTTATTGTGACAAGGTACTAAGTTAAATATGAATGGTTGTACTCATGTAGGGAGTTGCCTGTAGCCTATAAATAACACTCAGCTGTTGTAATAATTGTAACAATGAACTAAACTATTAGAATAATTAATATTTAGTATTGTCTCTGTTTAGAAACGAAGTGTTAGGTTTCAAACATAAACCTAAATATAAATATAATTTGTAGTTAGACAAACTAGACTACCCAACTAAAGTTATCCAGTGTTTATGGAGTATCTGAGATCACTAAATGTATTTATTGGTTTTTAAGATTATTTCATACATAAAATTTGTATAGTTTGCTAGTTCACTGAAGTCGTGGGGTCTGATATCAGTGGCGGCAAAATAATCGTTTATGTTTATCAAGAATTGTATGCTTTTTTTAACCACGTTGGTGTCAAATAAGCTTTCGGTTCCTTTGAACTAACAATTTTTTTTAATATAAGAGGTCACCACAGTCTATAAAAGAGTGCAATACCAGAAGCATCATATGAGCATTGTCGACACTTTCAAACCGTTTCACTCCGTTGTTGAAGAATCTCCCCTTGCAGTCTCCTGGGAAAACCTAAGCAGGGTTAATAAGTTCACAACCAAAACGTTCGTTAAAGGAAATTCCTCTGAAACCAGACTATCTGTGAATATTTAGGTTGAGGTCTTGAGAGGTGTAAAGAGGAATTTCCTGTCGATAGCGAAACGTGTTATAATGGAAACAGATAGTTGTATCATGTCGAGAAATGGTCTTCTCTTACACACAATGTCGAATAAACAATTTTATACCCCAAGATATTTACCTATTCAGTTTTCGTAAAATAACTATTGACGATTTAGTATTAAAATGGCAAAAATAAACTTCGATGGCAACCATATATTTTAGGTGATGAAGCCCATTTGTTACACTTGTCACTGTCTTTAAACTCGGCTTCAAAGTTTTGTCATCAAAGCGGTAAGCACTTTGATGTTTTTCTTTTTAGAATACGTCGTATCATGAATGGTTGAATAAATCGGCTATAGGATTAGAATGGCGAATTGTAAGTAGCATTCTTCGCCGAGTAAAATGGTGGAGGGTTCATAAAGGTAAATTCATCTTACACTTTGTAGTGTTTACTTATCATGCAGTAAAATATTTGGATACCTCCTATGCCTGATTAGATCGCAACTATCAGAAACAGAGAAATCTAGACTAAATACGGAAGGAATAAGACTGCTGTCTCGAAAAA
Source organism: Antheraea yamamai (assembly GCA_036509395.1). Lineage (NCBI taxonomy): Eukaryota > Metazoa > Arthropoda > Insecta > Lepidoptera > Saturniidae > Antheraea > Antheraea yamamai. Next base: position 6,771,384 of record AP028445.1, read on the forward strand.
AAAAAGTGTGTGTGTACTTATGTACACGCGTTAGAAGTTATACTTCTTTGGCGTAAAAAGATAAAAATCTTTTCAAAAATTTTATCTTTCGCCTTATTCTACGATTGTAGAAAAAACGACACTAATAAAAGAAAAAAGGTATTTAATACATTGAAAGTTTTAATACAAAGAAATACAAACAACAAATACAAAGAAACAAAATGTTGACTATAGCTAACTTCAGGGTGTCGGTTTTTCGTGACGATGTGCGCGCGCATCGTAAAAATTTACTCTCATCATTTTTCCCTAACGCGCCAAAAGAAGTATAACTTCAAAAAATCAGTACTCACTACTATGTTAATCCCATAACATGTGGATTCCCATGAAGTGTTGACTTTGGCTGAAGTAAATACAGGTGTGGGGAGGCATTATCCTCTTTTGTTACGAACTATGGGGCTGCGTATGTAGATGTAATACTGATAGTTATCCGGTGACATTTACACACATACAAGGAGTTTAACAGACTTTGTTTTCAGTTATTGAGTACTTGGGAATGTTTAATATGCACCGTTATCGAAATAGTTTTTCGAGGTTAATCTTAGCGTGACAAGAGTTTAATCTTTGTGACGCAGGTATGGAAGTAGCATTAAGCACACTACAATATGTATATTTAAAGAATATGCAGAATTTAATAGTCGAGAAGGAAATTTGTAATTAAAAATTCATCACAGTTTTAAGTCATTTAATAAAATAATTAATGTATTATTTCTTATAAAGAACACATTTTAATTATAGCAGTCATTGGCCTGTATATTATAAAAATAATTAACATAACAATGATTAATTAAGAATGACACTAGACAAATACGTGAACTTGTTATCAGATGTTTTTTATGAATTAAACATAACACCGAGATTTTTTTTATCACCGTAATATACTAACTTTTTTTACATTATGTCTCGTAATAAAATTATAACAGTTACAGCGCACATCCAGTCGTTATAAGCATAACTAAAGGACGAGAAAAAAACCTCATTTTACAATAATATGATGTCAGAATTAATTACAATTTAGTCACGTAAAAGAAAATGAGACAAATCAATATATACATACCACAAATTCTATATATTTAACACTATTTTCAAAATTAAATATAATTTCCGTAATATATTTTATTCGCCATATTTCTCTATCTATATAATATCTCACGAAGAAGACTTTATACATTATACTTATCTTTTAAGTACCGACATCTATTACAATTTACAACAAAGAATAAGAAATCTTTACATAACTCTTTTTATACGTTTAAAAAAACGTGTCTCACGTTACCTCGCCAATAAATTATGTATATCAAAATATATAGCAAATACAATCATCGTGTCCTCAATGATATTCGTTTAAAATATATCGCCATTTTTTTATATTTTACATATTTTAACCCTTGGCACTCGAGGGCTCCGAGGCGGAGCCATTTAAAATGTTGGTGACAAATGATTGTCAAATGGTTGTCACCAACATTTTAAATGGCTCCGCTCCGGAGCCCTCGAGTGCAAATAGTTAATAAAATCCTTAAGGCCTAACCGGTAACTGAACTAAAATGATTTGTCCGTTATTACTTAATGAGTGTTAAAAAAAAAAGATATGTACTATGATGGATAAAAATTAAAAATATAGAGACTAGTATTTTACTATGTTGTAAATGAGTAGACTCGCTTATAATATACGGAATATAATGGAATTAAAATTTTCCCGATTATAACGCAATTACACTACTCTTTGAGCGAATATAATGTATAATTATCCCTTGTATAACAATCGCGAACATTTTAAATTCTATATATTCTATCTATTATAAAGTTGTTCAAACATACAGAACAAAAAATATAGTGCCGCTTTCCCATATATGGCACCGAAGGGCAAACTTGTAAATTCTTAAATACGCGAAACGTATAAAATTATTTACATACTGTACAAATTCATTCAGGTACGTAGATTGTAATAAAATTATAAAAATAAGCGTGTATTTTATTGGGCAATCGCGTGGAATGAGTCAAAGACGCATCACTGATTATATCGACACTTTAATAATATTAAAAGCCCCTAACGTGTTGGGAAGAAAAAATATGTCAATGAAACATATATAGTTCGCGCCAAGCTTTTTGACCGCTCTCATAGCCTCATGTTCAACTTTGCGGCTAATATAGTCAGGGGTTTAATACAAAACAAAATTCAAACATTATTATAGGAATCAAAAATTAGTGTATATTCATACTTAATTTGGTCTCGAAGTCGCTATGTCAATGTCCAATCTTAGCCGTTAATTAAGTCTTTTTTAAAGATGTTTAAATTATATATTTTACATGTATAATATTTGAAGATAAAAAAAAACTAAAAATCTCATGTACGCCAAAATTTGAACTTCGTACACGGTGTATAATAACGTAAAAACTTACAAAAACCAGAGGTCTCATGTGAACGATTAAAATTACACTTGGTTCATTTTGAATTCTAACGGCTCATATTATATAACATGTATTTTTACCTAAATTTGTTTTTAGTGCAACTATATTCAGATCGGTCAAGAAGTTTGGCGGCGAACTGTAATTTAATGTACATTTTAAACAAAATAATAACAGATTACTCTGTCTACAGATATATTATAATATATAACTGCATCTACTAACAAATAGCACCCAAACCGGCAGCGAAATCATAAAGCTCCGGCTATCATGATATTGACTAACAATAACACGACTCAGGCAAGCAAATCGCAACACTTGTACCGACGTACAAATAAAATTATTCACTATCTACATTACGCGTCGCGATAAACAAATAATCAACTGAAATTCACGTCACGATCAAACACATACATATAATTTCGATGATGGAAAGCGAAAACGCTGTAAGTCGACAGATGAAAGTACCACAAAATTTATCGACATTTTCCATTAAATTATTTTAATAGTCACTTTTTCAGCTTTGTTCAGTTACAGCCTTTACTCTTCCCAGCAACAATGAGAAACACCAAGTCATTTTAATATCACTCAGTTAACATTACGTTCGAGAATCGATAGACAAACACATTTATTTTTCAACAAGTTTAATGAAACACTGTATAAAAGAATATCGTTTATTGGATGATCGCGATTTCTAACCGCGATCACCGTCAAATCACGGTATGTCGACGACACAAACTTTAATTACTCTATGTGCAACTTTTTTTCGTTCCAACCTCACAGGTTGTATGAAATGTTATCCGTTCGACGACAGTTCGTCTTTGAGCCACTGCGGTACGGGACGCCCTATCCTGACCAATAGTTTGGACAGCGCTGTGTTGTGCGCTGTGTAATATCGTTTTAAGAATTTCGCGGATCGTTCTTCCATCGGTGGGTATATTCTACCCTTAGATTTACCGAGACATTTGGTTTTTTCGTTTCCCACTGCTTGACAGAAGAAACCTTTCTTCGGATCGTACCTGTAAGGAATACTCCATTTAATTATACCTTAACTATATGTTACCCGCGACTTTTGCGTTGTTAATTATCTCAGTCATATATTGTATGTACATTTGCTTACGAAATTCCATAATAAACAATGTTATTCACGGCAAGAAAGTATAAAATAGTGCTAATAAAAATAGTATCATAAAAGTTTCATAACCTTATGTTAAATGAAGAAGACATCGTTATATTTTTTAGATAACTACTAAGTTTCTAATTAAACTAAAAAAATATATTATCGAAATCTATCCAGTAGTTTTTGTGTGATGCACGCATAACAGCAGAAATCTATCATTTTATTTATATACAAGATTATCTATTTAAATGTGATATATTTTATACAGTAATTTCTTTCAGTTCCTAACATTTTGAAAGATTCGTATATGTTCGTAATAAGTTTTACGCACATCTATCTATTTATTATAGGTGCTAATAATTGACGACAAATGAGTCGTTACATTTCAAAATGACCCAAATCCAATTTTATTCGTTCATATAACATGGATAGTTTTTTAAGATTTCTTTTTTTTATGATCTTCATATAATATATGAAATATGAAAAATAACATATAATATTAGGAACGGCTAACATTGGATTTAGTTTATTTCGAGATATAACTACGTAAATGAAAAATATACCTTAGTTTCTGTATCGAACCCTACTTGGGGTTAACCAATTCGATATCGAATGATATATAAGATAATTATTTTAAAATATTCCTCTTAATTTTAGTTTACTTCAAATACATTAACCGTATTTAATAAAATACATTACCACGAATTATGTCTCATGGTTAATTAAATAAATAATTTACCTACAATCTATTCATACTAAAATTAGCTCGCCCTTTCACGAGTCCTTATCTAATATTCTTTGGGGTCTTTCAACAATTTCATCATTCATTTATTTGCCTGAAATATCTGATCCAACGGAGCGTGCCTTTACTCTACTCTTATTGCTATTCTACGTTCGTACATTATTGTATTACTCACTATATTGGTAATGAAAAGGCGACCTCTATAATTTCACTTAGTTAATTTATTAAAGAGGTTATACAATTTGATGTATTTGGAAACCATAACAGAAATACATATCGTTATATATATTATACAATATCAATTATTATTATGTGGAACTATCTATCTATACATATAATAAGAATGTAAATCTACCGTGTCTGTACTTTTTCGATTTACGTGAAAAAAATTATTGCGGGTGTCTAGGAATAAGTAATAAAATACATATAAATAATTTTTAGAAATGTCTATCTGTCTGTTTGTATGAAGACGCATCACTGCTAAAGTACTGGGTTCACTATAAAACTCCACCAAGAAAATCATAAAGCATATCTTCGAGAATAACTTAGTCTTTGTTTCATTAAAATCGGTCCACTCTATCAGAAGTGATTGTAGTTTTAATGACGACGCGGCGTAAGGACGAGAGAAAAGTAGACAAGTAAATGGACTTAATACATTCAGATGACTTTATTAATCACTGTTTTTTTACATAAGGTTCCACGTGGACGGAGTCGCGGGCACAGCTAGTATATAATGAAGAGGAATTTGTAACGAAATTTATTGAATCATAATTTTACTTCAAATTAATAGATAATATATTGTAATGTAACTGGATATGTTTAATGGTACATTAATTCGTGTATCGTGTATCGGCGTCTTGATTTGAAAATATTTGCTTAGTAATCTTTGTAAGGAGATTGATGTGCTAGATATACATATTATAATTTTTCAAAGTACGCCCAGACGTAAATAAACATTTAATAATAGCGTATAACGATGTACGAAAATATTTTTTATACCGCCTACTCACAAAATCCATATTTCATTTAGATTCAGTGAATTCAATAATTTTGGTTTATTTTCAGTTATATTTCGATATATAAATTAGCTACATTTATACTTCGAGTTTGGTGTAATTAATGTAGATTTCAGGTTCGTTTTGTAGTCATTAAACTAGAAGTTTAACACTTATATCACTACATATTATAAAACAAAGTCCTCTGTCACGTCTGTCTGTCTGTCTGTTCGCGATAGACTCAAAAACAACTGAACGGATTTTCATGCGGCTTTCACCAGTAGGCAAAGTGATTCACGAGGAAGATTTAGGTATATAATCTGTCAAGGTTTTTTTTATTACCAGGGCGGGAGAAATTCCGCCGGGCCCGCTAGTAATTGATTCAAATGATAGATTTCCAAATTTGTAAACTTTTACTTTCATAGAGATTTTTCTCCAAATTACTGTATAAAATAAAATACGTCTTTCTTTTTAAATATAAACTTTATAAAACACAAACAGGATTTTAACAATTATAGAACTCGCCAAACTTTTCCAGCGCTCTGAATATAGACACGCGGAATACAAATTTAGGTACAAATACATATTATATACACAACATCGATATAAGTTAAGTAAATATAAATGCCAGATAAGATACCTATAATTCATTTTAGCTTTGTTTTGTATTGGACTTCTGATTATATTACACGTAAGCCTGAACCTACGGCTACATTCAGAGCGGCCAAAAAGATTGACAAGAATTTCACAACGTAAACTTTAAATGACGAAGAGAGTTAACAAACAATAACTGTCACAAAGTTCAGCTTGAAATACGTGGAGCGCTTTATAGTGGCAACCGTCTGTACTATTAGATAGACGAGGGCATTGTGTCCCCGTTATTAGCTTCCGCGACTTAGTTCTCTAAGCAGTTCGGGTGGAGTTTAACGGGCCATTGTGCCTAAGTTATCGCCGATTGTAGACACACCGTTGGGTTTACTGGCGAGCCTAAAATATCACTATGGCCGTTGCGTACACGGAAAACCTAATTGGTATTTATTCTCACATTTGTGCAATTCATAATAAATCATTTAACGTATGTTATATACATACACTTTGAATCACCCTTAATGAAGTATTATATAATTGATACTAGCGAGCCGGGCAGACATTGTTCTGCCTTGATAATATTTTTTTTTTAATTCAACCGCAGCGCTTCCTACCGTTTCCAATTGTGAATCTAAACCGTTCTCGGATCCACTGGAACACGCACACAAAATTTCATCAAAATCGGTCCAGCCGTTTAGGAGGAGTTCAGTAACATACACACGTACTTAAGAAATCTTAATATATATATTTCTTGTGTGCGTGTGTATGTTAATTCTCCCCCAAAACAACTGACCCATTTTTATTAAATTTTTTTTTTTTTTTTTTTGGAGTTTGAGAATTGTTTTAATTTTTAATTTGACCCCGGGGGGGGGCCCTCGATTTATTTTTTTGATTTTTTTTTTTTTTAAAGGAAGACAACCTCCCCCCCGTCCGCTATTTTATATATAAAAATGATATATGAATCGACGGAACTAGAATATGCCGTAACCATCCGGCCTATGTAACCACGTTGAAACTTAGAGTGCTCAAAGTAAGGGCTTAGCGCAATCTAGACCTCTAATCATATATCATAATATGTACAAAAGGCGAAAATTACATAAAATGAACAGTTTTAATAATTCTATTTGGAAAACCAATCATTTTTATGATTTACATTTGCTAACGATTTCATATTGTTATCAGTATAGTATTCAGAACAAAAATATACAACAAAAGAGAAAGAGAAACACATTTTAAGTAAATATTTATTGAATAATAACATTCTATACACTAACTTGAGCAATTTTTTTGGTTTACTTTTGATAACGATTTCATATTTATCTGTAATATTCAGATTAAAAATATAGAACAAATGAGGAAGAGAAATACATTTGCAGTACCTAAATATTTGGTGAATAAGACCATTCTATATACTAACTTGAGCAATTTATTGTAGTCGATATGCGGCGATATCTTCAAGAACTTCTGCAGCGTGTTCATGACGCTCGCTGGCTCAGATCTCAACATGGAACCATCGATTATATGAAGCTGATGTACGCTGTACTCCGCTAACCAGCGTTCCAAGTAGTGACTGTACTTGCCCGGGTTTAGACATCGATTCCTATTGACAACAATAATAATTATGAGCCTCTGGTTCAAGTTTTTGAATTTTGAAACTTAAGACATCGAATAGAAAACTTTAAATCGGTTAACAGATATCATGTATCTTATGATGTATCAGATACTAGGGCAGTGATCGTCGGCCTTTATTGACTACATGCCAATATTTACAGTGAAATTTTGTGTCGAGGCCTCAGACTTTCTACGGGTTACATTTTTTTAGAAATATGAGTCATAATTTTAATATACATTAGTATACTGGTACATAATAATACTTCAGTCTGGTATGTAATAATTATATTGGTATATAATAACATTTCAGCATTTTCCAACGGCTTCACATGCATTTTCTATGCAGGCATTATTTATTACTCTTTATTTTAAATCTATATATGTATGCAGATGTATGGGTATAACTGACTGAAAGAATCATCAAACAATTTTTCGCGACTCTGACTCCAGTCATTTGGACAATACTTTGGATATATTAGTAAGTTATTATTTTATATACATACATGAAAGTAACCTGTTAATTCACGGGTCACGGGCTGCAGGTAAATTTGTACTGGAATCGCAATTTAACGATCACAGTTCTAAATTACTAGGCGTACACAACAACGTTTTTCAAATAAATCGCCAGCCATTTGCCAAATGCAAAAAGGGTGGATCACAGCAGTTAGCACAAAAGGTTGCATATATATTATTTTTTGGTTTGGAGTTATTTTTTGAAGTAAAACTTCTTTAGGCGCTACTAGTAGGTAACTGGATGACAATGCAACGGGAGTCCGTTACGGCAATATGGCGTCACGTTTCTGTACCATCCGGTTTTTAAATATTTTTGATTTTGACAATAAATAGTTTATAAACAACCCAAACAAAAATTTTTGAAAAAATATTAATAAAAATATTAAATTGAAAATCGGATAATAATACATATCATACAATATAATTAATTATGTGAATATGGGCGCGCGACCGTGCTGCCATCTGATTTTAATGTAAGTAACAGATTAAATCAAAGCTTCATTATCTTTTAGCGATATCGTTATAATTATAGTGTTCTTAAAGATATTAACACAATTTTATCACACAACGTAACAACGTTACATGGCATAATGCGTTGTTTATTCAATTCATTATTGCTAGCCGTTTTCCACGAATATCTGCTTAATGGCGTGTTATAGAAATGTATAAATTTATTACCACCGATACTCCCTTATTAATGTTGCCCATTAGTTTACGGTTCAACTAATACGTAAAATTATACTTAATACCGCAGCTAATTTAAAATAAGCAATTAATACTAATTCAGTATTTATAAAACTGACATCAATACAATATTGACGAGGGCTCTCACCGATTCAAAGTATATACTGAGGTACCATCTAAACCATGTCAACCGAGCAATATACGTTATATTTAATGTAATAAATTCAAGTGGCCGACACGCAACGACGCAAATAAAAATTTTCATTTAGACCACGGGCTGTATAAAATACGGAATTTCCATATTACGTTTTAATATATTACCTCATCGTAACTTCCACAGTGAAAAAAAAAACTGAAATGTCTGTCATGAGAAGACGTATGTAAGCGGGATCACAATTACGATTAGTGTGTTTCAACCTTATGTTATTACTAGCCTTGGCCCGCAGCTTAGCACGCTTTAATATAAATTTGACCTATCATTCGGGAATAGTACTTTTTTCTGGATGAAATGTACCCTATGTCTTTTTCGTAGGGCTGACAACGTGTATGCAAGATTTCATGATAATTCGTGAAGGCATAACAAAACAAACCAATATTAGCGTTTATAATATTTAGTTACCTATAGTTGTTTTATTTATGAAAGTGGATGAATATAGGAGTAGAGGAAGACTTAAAAGGTATACATAGATAGTGTTAAGAATGCTACGTGTATAAAATTTATGAATACTGAGATAACATCAGACAGAGGAAAGTGGAGTTTCTTGAAGCGATGATGGCTTATTTGATATCGTGTTTGGTAAGCGCGCTAATCGACATACGTTCACATTTCGCAGCTGAATCGCGAGCTTTTGGTGAAGAAAAACCTTGTGGTGAAAACGTATCATAATTGTAGAGTTTTTTCTTATTCCGCCTGGCTAGCTACCACTCTTAAGTTGACACTCTGCCACCAAGCACCTGTTGGGGTGTTCCAACAGACGTAGAAGAATTTCACCTTTTTAAGTCACCCCCTCTTCGTCACATTATTTAATATTTTCTGCAATCCAACTATCAATATCGTGTCACAAATGGTAGATCCCCCATCCAGTACATGTTTAATATATACGTAAAAATATTTATATATATACAAATATGGTTTTCTATCGCAATAAAAGAGAGAGAGAAAATTACAAAATTGTTTGATGAGCTGCGAACGACACGTTTCGTTAGACCTTCGACACTCCTTGTCACAGTAAGCGACACCCTCCCACTATAAGCGAGAACGTATTTTATGAACGGTCCCTTTTTCGCAACAAATGCTTGGTGTATTTTCTGTTTCTGTAACGTTTTGCCAGACACAGCTATGGACGAACTGTACTCTACCCGGATTTTAATTTGACACATCGGGCCGAAGACCGAGATAGACGGTTAAGTTGGTTTCGTATAGCGTTATCTTTATATATCGCAGTCATTGCGTTGTGCGAGACAGAAAACGCTTTACAAAACCGAATCAAGCCGATATTACCCGGACGTCTCTTTCTTCCCCTCGAGATGCCAAACCAAATACCACGTACTTTAGTGTAGTTGTTCTATACCGATGTACAAACAAAATACACGATTATTCTAAAACAATATATTATTATTGGTTCTTAAGGAAAGCTGGGTTTATGGGTTTGCGTAAAAAGAACCGGAACGAAATGATTATTAGGGTACATGTAAAACTGTCGATAAGGGCCCGGGTACATTATACTGGATCATAGCAATATATAATACGAGCGTTACTAGTTTCTTAAGACTTTCATATGTGATCAAAAAGTTTAGAATATTCAATAAAACATGACCAGTGTAGATCATACCATGAGCTTTATTATACATTTTTGCATATACTTGAGTTTTTGATATAACTAGTTAGTTCTTACGACTTCATCTTCATAAAACGTATTTCGTTATTTCCATGAAAGCACGTTTTATTTGGATTATTCGAGGCTGTCTTTTTAAATCTAATTTTGTCATTACTACTTATTCTTTATAGCTCTTTAAGTCACATGTTTTAAATAGATTTTTTAACTCCTATATTGTATTCGTGTAGCCCAGATAATAAACTGAAAAGTCTTCTATCTTCTATCTAAATTCTAGTCAGAATCAAAATCGGATGCTTATTCCTTTAATACCAATGGATTTATGGACAGTTTAAAAGATGAAATAATGGTGATATAAACGAACATACTGAAAAATATTTTTTAACATTTTACTTTTATTTTTCAATGTACGGCCAATCAATTCTAGACGGAAGTGTAAAGAAATGTCCACTATAACATTTAATGACGATTTCCACTAAGTAACGCCTTCTTCAATCAAATAGTACAACCATTTGCTGGCGAATTACAAGCCTGTTGAAAATCACCCGAAAGTTTGTATTTTATTATATCCCTTAATTTTTGTGACTAGTGTACATACACCAGTATATATACAGAATAGTTATTTTCATCTTTGTAAAACAGACTCCAACCATAAATAAGTAAAATGAATACTGAAATAATATTACCGTTCCGCTGAAATATTAATTATATCAAATGATAGAAACTATCCATTTATATATTGAAATAATATTATCATACACTATAAAAGCGGGGAAAAGTAATTCAGGTAAAATTATTACCGTTACGGGTATCAAAGCAAAAATGTTAAGTATGATAAGAAAAATTCTTACCTCAAATCCCTGAGAGGTTTCGGCGCACTGTCATTCGCCGCGATGACTGTGTAGAATGTGTAGTTGTTCGCGACCGCATCGCCGTGAGACCGTATGTGCTGGTACCATGAGTATGCTCTGTGTGTTCCATTTTAATCGACTTGTACTTATACAATACCAAATCTATACTAATATTATAAAGTTGGAGGCATTGATATACGAAAACCCTAGATGCACACTTAATGTCTCCCAGCCGGCACACAAAAATAAGTGCATAATTTTGGATTATGCAGTCTTTTTTCATCTCTTCACGCTTTTTTTACTAAGATAAATTGTTTTTAAACTATGCCCTATCGAACTAATCAGATATTATAGTGAAATAAAAGTAGGAAGTTGTTATAAAAAATGTATTAATCAAGTTTTATTTAAACAATACCAAATGTTTTGTAAACATATTTTTAAATATCGTTTTCCGATGTTTTAGGAATTACAATGTAAATATTTTGAAGTGGATCGTCTTATGTGAGTGCTTTGCAAATCTGATCCGCAATCTTTTCGTGTGACAAAAAGTGGCGGGGCTAAACACTGTGTCGAGTAAAGTGGGAGCAGTGTTTCGCTTACCTTCGGGTATTAGAGAACAGTGAGACACACGCTTTTCTCGTTTTCTTTCTGAATGTGTCATTTTTACCTCGTGTGAACTACACATAATTTGTTTTATAAATATGCATTAACGAATTAATCAGATATTTTAGCGAAATAAAAGTAGTAAATTGTAATAACAAAAGAAAGCTACTTATTTATTTATTATTATAGGCATTTTATAGATATTTGTGGTGTAGTCTATATTAGTGGAAACGTTAATTTACATAACACAGTTTTTTTTTAATCAAAATGTGTGTATTGTAATTCAAAAATTTTTTATTTTGACTTCAAAGAGCCATGTAAAATATTCCAATAAAATAAAAATAAAATCTTGTCTTGAGTCTTCAGATGTTCCTCGCATGTGTAATAAATGAAGGGAACAGTTTCATACAAATTCAATTGCGATAACTTTATGTACGGTAAGAAATTTAAAAGGAATGGTCTACTTACAAAATCATATAAAAATTTTAACACGCAGTTTATTAAGAAAAGATTTGTTGGAGGTACGTATTCTTTAATCGAAATGATACTAAAGATAGATACGAGAAATGCGAATGTCGTGTAATAAATAAACTCTTTATGGAATACTTGAATAGTTCTTTATAAGTATAAATATTTATGAAACGACACATTACTATGTTGGTGCCGTTACGTATTCGTCTGTCTCGTGCACTCGGAACGTTTGCCAAGTCTACGCCTCAAAGGTAACTGTTATGGACCAATATTATTGGCGGTATTACACTTGACGTGCCCTATTTTATTAATCTTCTATTTGTAGTAAATAATAAAACGATTTACGTATATATTTTTAGACGACTATCGAAATGAGGGTGCGCTTGTTTCCAAGTTACAGCGTAGAGCGTCATTAAATTTGAATAAAGCGTTTTAGAACGAAGCGCGATCAAACGTTTGACCCATCCATCATGTCGACTGTGACTCTCGATGTGTCTTCTTTTCGCAGAGAATATAATCGTATTTAGAATTTGTAATAAACCTATCAATCCGATGTCAAAATTAAATTAAAAAAAACTTTCATGTACTAATAAAATGGGGCAAACCCTTACAAAATCCCTTTATAACTAAGTAAGTTACGACTAAAACAGTCATGGATTTTAATTATCGCGTATTAAAATATGATCCTCAATCGTCTCTTCCCTGATTAAAATTAAAAGCTAAATTAAGGGCACCAAAAATTTTAATCATCGACGACAATGTGAATAATATGTAACGCTTACTTACCTTTTCGAAGGGGAAATCAATATTATAATGATCTTAGCGTTGGGCAGGAGCGAGTGAGCTCTTCGCGGTACTAAATCACCGTCGAAATAAGTCGCAGACTTTTCAAATATCGTTTGAGAATTGTTTGTTAGACTCGGCGGGAAGAACTCTAGATACCTGTTGATAAATTAACACAAAACATATTAGCTATTTATTTAAAATTATTATCATCTTTACAGTATTACTGTGATTGACAAAGTCGGAAAGTTTATTGAGACACGTTCTAGTTTCGTTTGCAAAATCCGTTATAATATAGGAATATCTTACTAATAAAGATTATATTAAAAAAGTAATTATACTTTAAGTAATCTCTCAAATAAAAACTTCTTCTCTCTTCAACTCTACTCTTTTTTTTACGCAATGCGAAAATATTGTGTACTAGCGGACCCGGCGGACGTTATCCCGCCCTGATAAAAAAACGTAGACAAATTATATACCTAGACCTTCCTCGTGAATCCCTCTATCTACTGTGGATAACCACATGAAAATCCGTTAAGTAGTTTTTCAGTTTATCATGAACAGATAGACATACAGACGTGTCAGAGGCCTTTGTTTTGTACTATGTAATGATAACCGCACGTTTATTGTTATATTATTATTTACGATATTAATAAAAAGCACCAAATAATAATATGACTACAAGATTTTGTTATTAAGAGTAATACATTATAATTCAATTTTAAAAATTAAAATATATCTACTGATTGGTAGTTTATAAAAATCAATTGTTTATTCCCATGTGCACTTAAGATTGTTCATTACATTGTTGATAAACTTAAGTGATTACGATGAAAGGTTAGTCGACCTTGTTATAATACTAAATTATAAAATAAGTAGTAAAGTAAGCAAGGAAGACCTTGACCTTCACTTGATTCTGCGGCCGATTTAATAAATATTGGACTTGCCTTAGCAAAGGATGATGTGAGATCGAATATACTTAGCCTTGACTGTGCTAGAGATTTAACAATAGTCAGAAAATGACAAAAGGACGAAGAACATTAAATAAATATTATTAAAGTATTTTTAATATTAGATTCTGGTATAATTATTCAAATTGCAATGTACGCATATGTCAACTGACTACAAATATATTCAAAAATATTTAATTACTCAAAGATCAATATTTTATATTCGTCATTATAAAATTTATTGTGTATACCTATATCTTTCTGAATACAGTTAAGTATATATTTATTATTATTTATAGAGCAAAATGAAAAATAACATCTTTTTACACTGAGTGGGCTATCGATTTATATAGAACTAGCGGGCCCGGCTGACGTTGTCCCGCCCTGATTACCCCCCCGCAACCCCCCTTGTGGGTGGAATTTCGTAAAATCCGTTCTTAGCTGACCTCTACTCGGCGAAAGGAATATTCCTACCATATTTCAAGTCGTTACGCCTTATGGTTCCAGAGATATCATGATGAGTCAATATATAGGTGGGAATCTCTTATATATATATAGAAGATAGATAACTAATTTGTGTGATAGATTATTATATATTAAGCTGTCGGAAAACATGGTATGTTGTCAACTCTATTAACTCATTAATCTTTTTTTTTCCGAACTGACTTCACTATCGACCTAGCAAGGTCTTAACAGCTTCACCGGACTACTAAAAGCCAACGTCACGCGGTGTTCCCAGGCGGTCACCCATCCAAGTACTGACTGCGCCCGACGTTGCTTAACGTCGGTGATCGGACGTGAACCGGTGTTTTCAACGTGGTATGGACGTTGACGCTCATTAATCTATTACGTTTTAGTTGCCCATTATAGTTTCTATATACGTTTATAATGTTTGTATCCCAAATGAAACTAGTTTGAGCGCTTCGATCTTTATTTGTACATAAAAATTAAATTCTTAAATAACGTGCTCTATTTGTTTGCACCGATTTTTACTCTGAAATTGAAATTTCGACAAAGAAGATTACTGACGAAGACAAATTACTGAACTCGTCACTTAAGTCGATCGAAGGAAAAGTCCGAGGCATAAGTTTTTATTCTGAGAAAAATATGTTTTTGTCATAAGCGTAGATTCTAGGTTAATTGCGTTATCTCTATAAAACATCTTGCGTTTGATCGTGTTATTTTTATATGAATTGTTTCAATAGGGCACAAGCATGTTGTTATCCGAATTAAATTGGCAGTTCAAAGCTTAGAGATGCTTCAATGTGGTCTTTAAGTTTCTTAAATATTTAAATACTAGCGGTCCCGGCAGACGTTGTCTCGTCCTGATTATAAAAAAAATCCTTGACAAATTATATACTAAAACGTTCCTCATGAATCACTTTATCCACTGATGAAAACTACATGGAGATCCGTTCAGTAGTTTTTGAGTTTATCGCGAACAGACAGACAGACAGACGCGCTATGGGACTTTATTTTATACTATGTAATGATAATGATGAAGTGAATATATAATATTTTATTATGTTTACATGACTTATTGTTACGAGTTAAACAACTTGTTAACAAATTTTCCATAGAAGGTTCCAAATAAAATTATATTAGTAACTTTCTTTTTTAATGATTTCTAAAAATAGCATTGGTAATTTTTATACGTTATCTATATTGAAATGACATGATATGCTCCGATTGTACAAAATCTTATTGTTATTGAAATCATTAAACATATTAAAAACGAACAAAATTGTTTTTTGAATGTCATTTCACTGATCAGTATGCTTTATAATAAAATATCTAACACGATTAAAAAATATATATACAATGTATTTTTCTTAATATACATTTCAAAATAAAATAGACGTGTTCACTTGTCACGTGACACTTTTAAGTCATATATTTGGCTTAAAATAGTAAAAGGATTGTAAAACGTAAGTATTAATGACAAAATTTGTAATTTAAAAAAGAGTGTGGTTAGGGGGGCTCCTGTCTGCAACCGAAATCGAATGAAATCATATAGTTTTATTTAATATTTTAGGAAATTATAGATTTATTAAAAATTAGATATAAAATAGAGAATTAAATTAACGTCATAAATATATATAAGCAAATATATGTAGTTGTACAATCGACCATGCACGATGAATGTCTGCGCGTATTTCGGTACTAGCATGCAACGTGTACACTTGTACACCGTCGAAAAAGACAAAGAGAGAGAGAAAGAGAATGTCGGATATCGCGTACCGCATTTTCCTTACGTGACGATTTCTATCAGCCAACTCCTACTGCAAGTAGCGTTAAGGAACCCCGTTCCAATTAAAGGAAGTCTACTACTATTAATCAAGATAAAAGACACAGTTCCCGAGAAGCAACAAGACTTCCTTACTATATTTTAAAGAGCAAAGACAAGATAACCAGTTATATAATTCATGACTATATAATAATAGATAACCACATAGTAAGAGTATCAATTAAAAACTTGCAACATATTAAGGATCGGATTGGTGCGCGTTATTGCTTATCTTTAATGGATTTGCAGTAAAACAATAGAGTCGGTTTAGCACCTCCGCTCGACTCGAGCCCGATTACTGCCGTCAAACGTATAAAGTTCTCCGGCGCGCGTTTCCACAACAAAGTTACTCGCAACAATAATGTAAACTATAAATACATTTTAATAAAAATAGCGGCTCTGTTTATTTCCTCTGTTGTTCACATTTACTACGATTATTGTTTTTCTCTCATAGCAGTTTGTTGTTTTTAGACCGAATTTATTATATAACTACCTTTCGTTTGCGGTTTAGCTCTCGTTAATGTAGAGTTAGTTGTCCTGTTCGCAGGAAACAGTACATTTTTCTAGATGAAAGGTAGCCTATGTAATTTTTTGTATATATGTGACAACGTGATTGAAAAAGTAACAAACAAACAAACTCCCTACAGTTATGATATTGGTAACATAATCTATATGTCGATTTATACAAGCGGGGTGGTAGGGTGTCTGTACCCGACTGGATCGCGACCACCGTACACCAGGTGGAACACCCGCCATAGTGGCACGTTTGGGCGTGTCGCGTTCCGGGATCAGCCGGTGTATATCCAGCAACCAGGGGGGGGGGGGCTGTCCCAACGGGCGCTTTCAGGCCGGCATGACAGCGGCGACCGGCGATGGATAGTATGTCTTTCGGCGGTCGCCATTGTTTTTGGATTGTACTGTGCTTACCATCAGGCACAGACAGCACTTTCCGAGCACAAAAAAAAAAAAAAAAAAAAAAAAAACTAGTGGTCGCACTTCGACCATAGACAAAAAAATACTTTTTCCAGTTTTTTAATTGATAACAATAAACCTCGTCAATTAACAAAATAAAATAGAATGAAGAAAATCGGCTGAGAAACAGAGGAGGGAGATGTCTTAACCGTTTCCCTACTGCCTATTTATATGTATAGCTATATTAAAATGTTATTTTATCATGTATTGTTTATCGCGGCTTTTATTAAAATACAACGTAACCTTTACTAATTAGACACAGAACAGGATAAATGGTAATCCTAGATCCCAGATGTTTCATAGGTTATACTATCATTACCACATTATCATTATCACATAGGTAAATTTATCCTTCGGGAATTTAGTAACTGCGATAAATTTTAGACAAAATTTGTTAACCCACAGATTACTACGTTGAGCTGCCTTTGTAATAAGAGCAGAGTTGCTAGTACAAGGTAATTAAAACTTAGATTGGACATACAGCTTCAACAGAAGGAATAGGATACACGAGATTCGTTGTAACGAATTAAGACTTCGTTTGCTTGTGCAATCATTTTAATATGAACATCTTGTGATATAGGAAAATAAGGTATTGTGTGTTTTTTAATACCATGTACATGTACCGCCATGTTGAGGCACATTTTTGTTACGCTAAAGGGTGTTGTAACATTTAACAGACTTAACACTGAATGTAGTATATCTATATACTAGCGGGCCCTGCAGACGTTATCCCGCCCTGATTATAAAAACATCTTTCACAAATTATATACCAAAACGTTCCTCATGAATCACTTTATCCACTGGTGAAAACCGCTTGAAAATCCGTTCCGTAGTTTTTGAGTTTATCGCGAACAGACTGACAGACAGACGCGGTAGGGGACTTTGTTTTATACTATGTAATGATAAATATGCAGAGACAAGACAGTTAAGTATATCTTCAGCCTGTGTTTCTCAACCGATTTTCATTACTTTTTTTGTTTAGTTTCGTGTTATCAATAAAAAAAATTGGAAACGTTTCATTTTTTATTTTAGTTTGAAATTTGGAAAATTAATTGTATAAATAATCTATACGTAGTACAGAGAGTACTTTTTAGATTTATGTGAAAAAAAATTGTTGCAGATGTCTATGATTAAATAATAAAATACATTTCAATCATTTTTTATATATCTGTTTGTACACGCATTACTGCTAAAGTACTGCGTTCACAAAAAAACCTTACCAAGAAATCATAAAGCATATCCTCGAGTCGAGAGACATTTAATCCTCGTTTTATTAAACTCTGTCATGCAATTCAACCTATTACAAAACAAGCATATTATATAACGTATAAATAATTTCTAAGACATATCTAAACGATAGACTGTTTTTTTTTAATTAAGTTCTAGGCGGACGAAGTCGCGGGCACAGCTAGTGTATAATAATAATATAAATTATTTCAAAACATTAGTACATAAAAATATAGTAATTAAATATTTACTTACCAGTCTAATCCTTTTAAATAATTGTTGTTATTGAAGAATTGCAATTCCTCGTAAGTGGATGTGCTGGGTAGATTCGGAGCGAGCGACGGATGCATCGCCAGGAACGTATACAGAGCTGTGCTACCGGTTTTCTGCGGCCCGACGACCAACACCTTTGGTAAGGTGTCGCACCATTTGCTCTTTGACCATATGCGGCGATGCCGAATGTCGTCGCATGGGTTCTATTAATATTATTTATTTATCAGTTTTACTACTCAAATATAGAAAAGAAAGAAAGAAAAAATAAAAGAAAAAATAGTGCGTGGTGTCCCTCCGCGCGGAAGAAGTGAAACTTCGTAATGTGGAAATGAAAATAGGAAGGGGTAGAATATGATTTTTAGTGAAATCATATTGTTTCTTTAAGACAAACTTTATTAACATTGCTTACAATTCACAATCGATCGCATCTTTTAATTATCATTTTCGAGTGGAGAAATATCTAAGTCTATAATAACATTTACAATGGAAGTATCATTACATAGTATAAAACAAAGTCCCCTACCGCGTCTGTCTGTTCGCGATAAACTCAAAAACTACTGAACGGATTTTCATGCGGGTATCACCAGTGGATAGAGGGATTCATGAGGAAGGTTTTAGTATATAATATGTCAAGGATTTTTTTTATAATCAGGGCGGGACAACGTTCCTCGTCAATCACTCTATCCACCGGTGAAAACCGCATGAAAATCCGTTCGGTAGTTTTTGAGTTTATCGCGAACAGACAGACAGACAGACGCGGTAGGGGACTTTGTTATATACTATGTAATAATGATATACATTATTTATATAATATATTTTTACTTTATGTCTAAACATGAAAGTCCTTGTTCTATTTTTTTATTTTATTTGTTAATAGACAGGCAGCATAATTCCTTATATATCTACATCACACAGCGTCGTCGTCTTTGGGTTTTTATCACTGTAATTATTAACTTATTAAAGTTAGTTTATTTGCCCGGAACAATTCGTCGAGTCGGTTTTTAAATTATTTACGGAATTAGCAGATACTATTTCATTAGATAATCGGTTCCAGTCTAGTACAACTCTATTGCTGAGGACATTGTGAACAATTTTAGCAGACCAAAGATAAAATAGGTATTTTTATACGACAAACAATGATATGAAGGTTTGTTCAATAAAAGGCTTAAGAAACGGTAATTAATAATGACTTTACTTTGACTTTAGAATACGTCAGGCGACACGTGATAGTTTATTTTGCGTATATTCACGTAAGATAATGAAAATTATAGCAATTTCAGAGAGCGCAGATATTTACGACAGTACGTATGGATAAGTTTATAAAAAATAATTACTCATCCAGAGAATCTACAAAATAATGTAGAGATATAACTTGCTCAGTGATCCTGCACAGCTGGGAAAGCCATATACTTAAAAAAAAGTGTGTAATATGCAGATTTAGTAAATCAGTGTATTATGACGTAAATCCATTTTTTTGGCTTGACGGCCCTTCACACCTTCACCGGACTACCTGTATGAACATCCACATTATTCGTAGTTGTTGTCACAATTACTATTATATTTTCCAATTTAATTTTAAAATTATTATTATAAATTGTAATTATACAAAACATATTTGGTTATCACCTATATAATAATTAAAAAAGGAATTGCCGAATATATGTACGCACATCGCATTAAAGGGGTAGCACCTAATTTTCTTCGTTAGTACATCTGTGTGAAACCGGGGCAGTAAAATGATGTACAAAAGAATTTCGTTTCGCTTCTTATTAAGTGGTATTTATATATTATTTCACGACAATCGTATATCGAATCGCTTATAAGTCGAGTTCAAACGAAAGTTTTCACTATAACGTTTATAAATTATTTACAGGATATTCAATAAATTCGTATCTGCAACATAAAATATATTTTCAATTTCCTTTTCATATATCAATGATATCCTACATCATACCTCGACAGCCAATAAAATATTAAAATCCGTACATATTGTTTCCGAGGCGAGACGGTGGCCTCGAATGGAACGAAATAATATGTCGTTCCAAAATACGCGCTGCATATATTTGAATTATCTACAAATTTCGAATATTACTTTTAGAACTCAATATCATTTACCAAGATTACGTCTATATCATAACAGTATCCTCGGAAAATTCGTGACATATATTTTACATACTTTAGAAGAATATTAAATTAAATTCCAATGCCAGTTTTATTGGAGTTAAAACATAAAATGGAAGATATAAAGAGCGAACTGTGAACGTTGAAACTATGGAATAAACGTACGGGATTCCAATTTCATAATCTCGTAGAACATTGTAATGTTTCATACTATCATGGTGGCACTTGTGATGTTAAGAGATTATTGAAAAAAGTCGAGGCAGTCATAAGGACTGCCGATATAGGTGAAAACGCAAAACAATTGCATTTAAACTGTGTTCCCTTTTGAATTTTTAAACGAATTAATTAAAAATGGCATAATTTGTAAATTTAAATTATTATCATTAATATCTCTTTCACATCTATTGGCTCTTCGAATCTGAGGGCGCGGTAGTGCCCCCGCCAAGTCAAGCAAAAAAGCGGCACGGCCGTACCACCATCCTTTTCTCGAAGCAGTTCAGGCCATTTTTCACCTCCTATAACTTCGTTGTGAATAAGATTAGAAACCTGAATCCGTTTTATTTAAAACATAAAAGATTTTTAATATTGACATGGTCACTATAAGACGTCGTTAGGTTAACTAATTACGTAATAAGTTAAGACAGAAAGTCCCTTAAGTAGGGACCGAATAAGGTAACCGACTTGGTATTATTACATGGATCTCACAACTATTTACGGTAAAAGAACTGAGTTGCGAGACTCGGTTTTTTACAACGTTTGTTTTTGATGATATAATAATTATGAACTTTTTATATAGTTTATTAATTCATCAAACATATGATGGATACATAATCTCCATCCAAATATGAATATTAGATGTACACAGGCTCTTATACTACACGTCGCTAGTCTGTCACAAGCCACGCAATCGCTATACAGTCGATCACGCTTACTAGCATGTTATGACGCGAAGTTATAAATTTATCTCCTACCAAAAAAATAGCGCACAATGCGCCTAAAGAAAAGTTTTCACTTCAAAAATATCAATTAGTAAAAGGAATAAATAACAAATGAAACTATGATATATCTCGACAGTACATTTAAGGAAAGTCAAAAGCATTTGCTTATCAGTGTGACTTGGCTTAATAATATCCTGAACTCATTTTATTCTAACAGACTTCATAATAGACAATTCGAGGGTCCGGATATAGACATCGGCGCGGAAACGGGATGAGCAAACTGTTCAACTGCTGCAGAAAGTTAATTGATTCGGCCACAATACGACTCAATCCGACACTCAAAAGCGTAACGTACCGTTTTATTTCCCTCAAAAGGCCTATCTAAAAGTAGTGAAACAGACCCTTTGATTAGTAGATACGAAGCGCAATGTACACTTCCCAATTGTTTGTTATTTTAAAAAAGACTATGGGTTACAACACTATATACTGTTTAAATTAAGACTCATTTCCCGTTTATATGGACACTCGAATTAGGTCAATTTTTGTTGAAAATGTTTGCTCTATTTTATGGTCGCTTTTGCCTCCAGTATGCCGAAAAGCAGTTCGTCCACAAATATGCCGTAAATCTACCCAGTGAATATAAAACACGTATTCTCAATACAAAAAATAGGTTAAGAAGTCGTATAAAAAACTCTTGTTAACGATTTTGCCACTTTATTACACCGTTTATATTAAAAAAAAAAACAACAAGGGATTCATTTAAAATAGTTTGTCAATTTTCTTATAGCTATATTTAGTAGCTGAGAGGAGTTAATATTTATCATAAATACCGATATTAGAATACCGTAATTTGGATAAACGTTAAATTGATCTATTTTCTTGGTTCATATATTACCCGAGAGATGTATTTTTATCTATCTATATACATATAATAAAAATGAAGTGTCTGTATGTAATATCAAAATATTTTTTTTTACTGATAGCGTACGAAAGTATACACGCTACTGATAATAAAATTCAATTTTTAAAATTTTTGTCGGTCTGTCTGTTTGCTCCGGCTAATCTCCGGAACGGCTGGACCGATTTTGACGGGAATTTCACTCGCAGATAGCTGAAATTACAGCGGGTTACTTAGGCTACTCTAAATTATACTAGCTATTAACCGCGGCTTTGTCTGCAATGTTATCTCCAAAACGGTTGGATCGATTTTCACCGGCAGATAGCTGATCTTATAAACAGTAATTTAGTTTATTTTAATTTAGACTATCTGTTAATCGTGACTTCGCCCGCAGTACTATCTTCAAAACGGTTAGACTGATCTTCACGAAACTTTCATTGACAGATATCTGACCTTATAAAAAGTAATTCAAGCAATTTTAGCTTATACTAGCTGTTAACCGTGGCTTCGCCCGAAGTGCTATCTCTAAAACGGTTCGACCGATCTTCACGAAACTTTCACTGGCAGATAGCTGACCTTATAAAAAGTAATTCAAGCAATTTTAGTTTATACTAGCTGTTAACCGTGGCTTCGCCCGCTGTGCTATCACCAAAACGGTAACACCTATTTTCACGAGACTTTCACTGGTAGATAGCGAGCCTTATAAAAAGTAATTAAGGTTATTCTATTTTAGATTAGCTGTTACCCGCAACTTTGTCTGCATAAATTTAGTAAGATTTCAAGGCATTCTTTATTTTTAATAAGAGAAATAATTATCAGCTTATTGTTTACAATTCGAAATTATAATTATTAATAACTTTAATGATATAGAGGTCTTCCTAATAGGATCTTAGATTATAATCGTATTACGTAAAGAGTTCCATAATTCAATTTCTTGCAGAACAGACAAGCGTTTATTTTTTGTATAGTCACAGAATCTTAATTATAATGGCAATGTATATTAAATTTAATGTAAATGTAAATTGTTATAATAATATTTTAAATTATTGTTTCATTAGTTCCTTATACAGTGTAAGTGAGCACTGAGGTAGTTATATGGCGGGTTAAGGTTCCAAATATGTTGTTGATGACAAACCTCATTTGGCACGCTGTTTGTATTTATATATCTAATGTACACGTTACATGTTACTTTTAGTGGCGTGCGCGTTGTACTTACAATTATCTTTAAAGAGCATTTCTGTAATTGTACATAGTCTCACAATTTTATAATTCTTTAATACGATTTAAAAAAAACGCGTGCGGAGCTGCGGGTACAGCGTTATCTTATAAAATATGCTTGTTTGAAACTACGTAATCTGATTCTGTTACTTAGTATGTTGCAAAATCAATAGTATATAGATAAAAGTAGCATAAAGAGCGTAGCTACCTTGTTGAAATGATGAATGATAGAAATTCAGGTGTTCCGTGTCGTAAACTGTATAATGGGGCAACGTTTAGGGTCCGGATATACGAGTAAACCATCGATGCGGAAACTCGCTGAACAACTGTTGCTAGAAGTTAATTTATTTTGCAACAAAGGGGCTCAATGTATCTTTATATATGTACGTATCTATTTCTTTTATCTATACATATAATAAAAATGAAGTGTCTGTATGTAATATCAAAATATAATTTTTTTAATGATTGGGTATGAAAGTATACACGCTTCTGATAACAAAAATGCAATTTTTAAAATTTTTGTCGGTCTGTCTGTCTGTCTGTTTGTTCCGGGTAATCTCTGAAACGGCTGGACCGATTTTAACGGAAATTTCACTGACAGATAGCTGAATTTACAGCGGGTTACTTAGGCTATTCTAAATTAGACTAGCTGTTAACCGCGGCTTTGTCCGAATGCTATCTCCAAAACGGATGGACTGATTTTCACGAGACTTTCACCGACTGATAGCGGGCATCATAACAAGTAATTTAGTTTACTTTAATTTAGACTAGCTGTTAACAGTGGCTTCGCCCGCAGTACTATCTCCAAAACGGTTAGAGTGATCTTCACGAAACTTTCATTGGCAGATAGCTGACCTTATAAAAAGTAATTCACGTAATTTTAGTTTATACTAGCTGTTAACCGTGGCTTCGCCCGCTGTGCTATCTCCAAAATGTTTTGACCGATCTTCACGAGGCTTTCACTGGCAGATAGCTGACCTTATAAAAAGTAATTTAGGCAATTTTAATTTATACTAGCTATTAACCATGGCTTAGCCTGCAGTGCTATCTCCAAAACGGTCCGAACGATTTTTACGGGACTTTCACCGGCAGATAGCGGACATTATAAAAGTAATTTAGGCAATTTTGATTTATACTAGCTATTAACCGTGGCTTAGCCTGCAGTGCTATCTCCAAAACGGTCCGAACGATTTTTACGGGACTTTCACCGGCAGATAGCGGACATTATAAAAGTAATTTAGTCTATTTTAATTTAGACTAGCTGTTAACCGTGGCTTCGCTTGCAGTACTATCTCCAAAACGGTTGGACCGATTTTGACGGGACGTTCACTGTCAGATAGCGGACATTAGAAAAAGTTATTTAGTCTACTTTAATTTAGACTAGCTGTTGCCCGTACCTTCACTCCCAGTGCTATCTCCAGTGCGTAAGACGTGCATTGTACTGGACTTTAAGAATAAATATAATTGAAATTCATATATCTGTGTCTATGTATGTAATTTGGATTAGATTGTCTTTTTGGTTATATTGACGACCATTTTGTTTTATTTACCGCGCTTTCATCTACATAATTCAGTAACCATAGTAAAATATAAGAATATTGTATCGGGTTCAATGAGCACTATTTAAATTGTCAAATATTAAAAACTACTTAGACAGCTATAAAGTTTTATATCTTGATTTATATTTATGCAAGATTTCAAGACGTCAACTCATTCATTGTTTTCAATTCAACATTATTATTATTAACATTAATTTTAAAGATAGAAGTGGTCTTTCTAATAAGATATTGGACCATAAACGTATTACTTATTGACAATATGGGCACTAGGGTGGGTCAAAAAAAACTTTTAATTTTTTTTTATTAATTACCATGAAAATATCGTCGGAGATGACGAAAAAAAAAAATTGTGTTAAAGTTTCAGCTCTTAATATTAATATTAAGAGGTGGCGCATTAGAGTTTTTCTTTTTTTCTTTAGTCCCATACAAAAAAAATCATATCTCACCATTCGTTGTTCGTACAGCAAAATTTTTCAAGAGTTTTTTGTAGGAAATTGTAGGAAAAAGTAGTAAGAGCGATAAGTATTGAACTTTGATCATAAATATCTTTCAAACGCTTATTCTAATCGACTAAGCATAAAAGACCTTTTTTGTAGAGCATTTAATTTCCTGCAGAAATATGTATTGCGCATTTCATAACGTTCATTTGTCAACGACTTACAAAATTCAGAAGCAAAAAAGAAATGTACCTTAAAATCTTTAAATTTCAATCTTGAATATCTTTAAAATGGCGAGGCGTGCGAAAAAAATGAAGGAAACCTTTTTTGTAGAACGTTCAATTTCCTACAAAAAACTCTTGAAAAATTTTGCTGTACGAACAACGAATGGTGAGATATGAATTTTTTTGTATGGGACTAAAGAAAAAAAGAAAAACTCTAATACGCCACCTCTTAATATTAATATTAAGAGCTGAAACTTTAACACAATTTTTTTTTGTCATCTCAGACGATATTTTCATGGTAATTAATAAAAAAAAATGAAAAGTTTTTTTTGGCCCACCCTAATGGGCACACTATATATAATAACATCTTTAGGACATTGTTTCATTAGTTCCTTATACAGTGTAAGTGAGCACTGAGGTACTGATATGGCGGGTTAAGGTTCCAAATATGTTGCTGATGATAAACCTCATTCGACACACTGTTAGTATTTATATATCTAATGTATACGTTACATGGTACTTTAAGTGGAGTGCGTGTCGTACTCACAATTGTTTTTACAGAGCATTTCTACAATTGTACATGGTCTCACAATTTTATATCTCTTTAATACAATTACAAAAACGCGTGCTTATAACGTGCGTTATGACTATAATTGTAAATGCATCACGCTAACGGCGTTCACTGTTTGTCCTGTCGATTTTTTTACGACTCATTTCATTAAGTAGCGACTTTCTTCGATTTAAAAATGCAACTATTATTATTGTGAAATAAGTTAAAAACTCTTCCCTAAGTTTTTACAAGTTTTATATAAAACATCATTCCAAAGTAGTTATGGAGTTTATAGTTATTATAACAATGAAATTATTTTTCTCATCGCCGCTATTCCACAGTATTACCATGTTAATCTGTTATATTTTTAGGTTATTATTACAATGAGGCTGCATTAATTTCTGTCTGTTACAAGACCCGCGTGTTTTTTTATCTCCTCGTGATTATTATACAAAAGACGTAAAAAAAATGTCCAAGCATTTTGAACTCACAGTGTGACATAAACATGTATGTGTATAAATCGATAAGTTGTAATGCGATATGACTGAAAAACCATGAAAATCTAGCACAACACGCCGGTAGGTAGATACCTAGATAGATAGACGATATATATTGTTATTACTAAGTTTTATGCTGTAATTTAATGAGAACGAATGCTAGTATCATATAACAACTAGTAGCTATAGAAATTCACATATATTAATGTGACAGTTCATTATTCATTTCACATGAAAAATAGTAGTGACGCATGAAATATTCCATGAGTAATACCAAAATAATAACATTTATATTGCAATCTTTATAATCTCACATGTAGTGGATGCACTTGCGTTATTATTCTCTCGGCTTCCTCTGTTCCATTTAAAATTAATACTATCCTCTTTGAGTTTTGATTTTCAATAAAATCTTTAGTATGCTCTTACTTCACAGACGGGATTCACTGTTAGAATTTCATACTGCTGTAATTTCACTAGTTTTGGCTCGTCAAAACATTTCTTTAACATAATAGATAAAGAAATAAGAATATTTTCGGATACTTGATAATCAATGCGATAGAACGGTGAGTAAATTATCATTGCCAACTATTTTACTAGCGTGCTTCGTCAGTCCCATATAAGTACGGCATGGACATTAGCGTTGATCGATGTCAATGCATTATTTACACACATCCGTGGTTATTTCCGTCTTGATAAATAGCTTGTGAACGAGGTGAACTGTGCATATATATTTATGTATTTATTTTATATTGAAAAATGTATTCAACTATCTAATTTCGGGTCGGTAATCATATGGGTTTCTAGAAAAATCATTAATACTATAATTTTAAAATCAAGATTTTCCTTTAAGGAATTGTCGCAAAGAACTCTATTTATATAGGTACTTCCTTAAATCAAATATCACCTTACATGTCCAAAAAGGGCGTACTGTATGTATGTACTCGTAATTATTATTATTACCAAAGGTGCATTATTTTTTTTGTCAACCATGTTGCAAATATATTCAGAGTTAAAAAAAACTATGAGCCCTTTTGCCATAAAAGTCTGCCTAACTGCTATGATACGTCCTTTCTGCATTTGGCATTTGTGAAATTCACTTAAACGTTCAAAATAACCTGCAATAAGTTAAGTCTTCAAGCTTGTCCTATCAGAGTTACACTGATAAAATTTGCAAAAGGAACACAAAAGGTTGTCAATTTAAACTAAAGGCACTCGTAAATGACTTACCCCCCATAAAGGATTAAGTTCATCTGGTCTAAGCTGGAAGTACTTCTCGGCGAGGGCGAGTGGAGGCGCTGAGGCCAAACGCACGTTGGTCCAACACCTGAGGAACTTCACCACCGACTCGAACGTATAAAGGGCGAGACGATCATTCCCGTAGTTCGACATGTGGGTCATGAACACGTTGATCTGAGTGGAGAAACTACACATGAAGCTCATAGAATGACAAGAAAATTTTAACAAAAAAATAAAACCGACTTCAAGAAAATCCACTCTAAAGAAATTACCAAAACGCCTTCGACCAGGGTGGTCTCTATTTATTCTTGGATTGCCATAAACGTACCAAAATCTCAATTACTATAAAATAATAAATTATTACAGTAGGACTGTATATGTAAAAAGTATAATATATTACCAAATGTATTATTTTATTTTTATAAAACGTATAATCAGATGTTACCGTTCTTTGTTTTAGTAAAATACTAGTTACTTTATTCCGAAATTCGTTTCAGAGATAAAAACCATGCTGTATATAATAAGTCAACAATTATTTATCACTTATATAATTATATAGAAATTAGCTTAATATAAATAAATATTCAAATTGTGTAGTTCAATTTTCGATTGAGTAATTGGACAATTTTTCTCAACAATACTTTTATTATTAGGTAAATATATAAATGGAATAATAATTTATAGATTAATTTTTAATATAAGACATGGCTAACGTACAACAGAGATATTAATACTATAATACTTAAATCTACTAAAAAAATGTAATTAACTTTCAAGCTATAGATATTTGATCAGTGGGCATGAAATTCAATGAACGAACGGTTTTCTCAGTACAATAACAAAAGGACAATGAAAATGTAGGTAAAAATAAAACAGCATATGAACTTACAGGGTTGTTGATAACTGTCTGAAACAGCTCACCGCCCTGAATGGAGCGATCAAGTCGGTGCCTCCCGCCCGGATACCTCTCCAGGAGTAATGTATGCGTGAACAAGCCGCAAGTCTGCCGAGGCAACACCATCACGCCTCTGTGTCGGAAACCTCGCCGTAATCTATATAGAGGCAGGAAATTGGTTACTTTGATCCAGCCGACGGTTATAATATACTTGTTTATTGCTGGAATAACCAGATTCGGAACGCTCGTTTCGAATAAATAATCGCGTTGTTTCCTATATCTGTAATTGTAGCTGTATCATTGAAGATAGACATTTTTTTTTTTGGTTTCATGTATTTTTTTTGGTACATTCGTATTAAATGCACCGCGCTCGCCCACCGTTGCCGCGGCCCGCTCGCGTTATCTTTTCCCGCAAGTCTAACCAAACCGAGATAAAATAGCAAGCAGTCGAAAAAAAACTAAATTACTGATTTATTTTTCTCAAATTTCCTGTCTTGGTTTGGATAGGTTAGGTTAAACTCTTGTGAAATAAAGGCAGAACGACCCGACCGTGGCAACGGCGACGTGCCCATTGCGTTGCCGTTAATACATAAGTACGGTTTGTATATTACCAACATAATGATTTTTAGGTTAAAACAGTTTCGTCTCGGTTTGATTAGGTTAGGTTAGACTTGCGTAAAAAGATTAGCCGGGCGTGGTAGCGGTCGGCGAGCGCGGTGCATTTAATACGAAAGTACCTTCTTTTTATACTCTAACGGTGTTATTACAAAAAAGTTAAATACTTGGTTTAAAAAGGTTTCGAATTAAATACACCGCGCTCGCCCGAGGCAAGTTCGCGTTATACTTTTTCGCGAGTCTAATCTAACGTAACCAAAGCGAGACAAAAGAACAAGATGACGACCATTCAGCGATCGCGGTGCATTTAATTCGAAACCATTTTAAAGCAGGTATTCAATACGTATTTAACTTTTTTGTAATAACACCGTATAAGTTTTAGTATTTGCCCACAAACTTATCTGATGTTAAATGACGACGTGGTTCTAAGATAGTAAACACGCGAAACCTAGAAGAAACTGGCTCTCAATTCTGGCTGCGGAAACACACCAACAGGTGCTTGGCAACAGATTTTCAACTTGAGGGTGGTAGCTAGCCAGGCGGACCTAGAAAAAACCCTACCACCACGTTACGATTCTATCACGATGAGGCTCGACTCAATTGCAAGGATTCGAACATCGTCCATCGAACACTTCAAATTATTTGTGTCCGATTTGTGTTTAATCTTCTACTTAATACGTGTCAATAACTCTACACATCTCTGTAATTCGGGCTTAATGTAGTGAAAGAGTTTTTAGACTTTGGTAATTAGTTCTTGAGGTAATAATCCACTATAAACATTCACAATCTTTACGACTTCAAATTGAAAGGTAGCGTTCTTTTTCGATTTTCTTCTTTTATATTGAATTGAAAATAACATAAAGAATCCTGGAATTGAGCAAATGCAGAAAATCTTTGTTTTTTATTCACCATAATTATAGATTAAGCCAATTCTTAAACAATTTAATATATTGATACAGATACATAGAAACATGGGCGATACCATTACATAATTACAGTTAACCAGTTGAGTAGTTTCTAGGTCATATCAATTACGCATCATAGGCACGACATCTCATTTTTTCTCCACACAATAAAGTTACATTCTAAACTATAATAATACTAGCCGACTCGCGCAACTTCGTCTGCGTGAAATCGGTTACAGCGACTCCCACCGTTTCCAATTGTGAAACCAAACAATTCAGGTACTCACTCAAACACATACATAAGGGGTTTAGTGAATGACTTACAGTAGTCCGGTGAAGCTGTTAAGACCTTGCTAGGTCAACAGCGTAGACAGTTCGAAAAAAAAAAGAATGACTTATGCATATGTGGAAGATATTTTGAAGGTGGGGACATTCAGCAACATCAATAATTTCGTTTTGTTTAAAATACGAACGACCGTTGAATCATTTGGATATTGTTCACACAAAAATAGTAAAATCGTGAATAAAAAATGGGAGGGTGGGGTTAGAAAGGTGAAAATTTGGGGTTATCAGTATTTTTTAAGGCAAATAAAAAAAATACAAAAAATAAAAATTGCCCAAATAATTGAAAAACAAAATCCTGGATGGGGATGGGGATACCCTAATCACCTAGAGGGATAAAATATATTTTACAACCTATTCTCATACCTACCAATACCTGCAACACCTGCCAATACATTTAAAATTTTATAGAAATCGGTCCAGCCGTTTCGGATGAGTTCAACCACGAACACCGTGACACGAGATTTTTATATATATATAGTATATATAAAATAAAGTCCCTTACCGCGTCTGTCTGTCTGTCTGTTCGCGATAAACTCAAAAACTACTGAACGGATCTTCATGCGGTTTTCACTAGTGGATAAAGTAATTCATGAGGAACGTTTTAGTATATAATTTGTCAAGGTTTTTTTTCGATTGGACGGTTATTTTCATATTTCCTTTGTGAAATAGTTTTCAATCGTGTACCAGTCTCTAAAATTCGTAGTAACGGTGTTTCCCGGTTTTTAAATTAAAAAAAAATGTATAAAACTAGAAAATATTTTTGTTTCGATGAACACGATTGCAAAATATATTGTTAGTTTTAGTTTTTTCCACCGACGCACATTTTTACGCAACATAATTTTTTATATCATCAATAAATACACACAATGCTATTTGCTGTTATGGTTTGAGTGTATCATGCGTTTTTCGCGTGCGTTAGTTACATCATTAAAGTGTTTATATACTAGCTTTTGATCGCGGCTTCCCTCGTATTAATGTATATTTAACCTATCCCTCGGGAATAGTATTCTTTATGCATGTCCTTTTCTTTAACATTGAGCAAGATCACGTCAACTGGACCCCCCATTTTCCACTTGATCATAAAAATTAATCCCATGTATTTTTTTTATGAGTTCATACCATGATAAAATGAACCCCCAAAACGATTTAAAAAAATTTCGATTTTAACGATAATTTTTTTTACAATGAACATTTTAGGTACTTTTAATTAAAAATGGATTGTAAATCAACCGTTAAAGTTAAATTAATGGGACTTGAAGGATTTATTTTTAAAATGTTTATATTTTGATAAAATATTAATACCTAAAAAATATTTGTTTATTATCATATTGTTACTTAACTTTTAAGTTAACAAATGAAAATTTCAATGACTTCTCGGTGAAAAAATGAAGTTTTTTTTTATCGGTTACATGCGTTATTTATTAAAATTTAAGATTTCAGAAAAAAATTTCACTGCTCGCGAATAGTTTAAACAATATGAATTTATTTATCAGAGTGCGCCGAGCGCCAGGCGCTGTCAGAATACCGCGCCGTCGAGCGTCAGACTACGTTGCAGCTTCGATTAATTATAATTAAAAAATTATTTCATTGCATTGTTTATGACATTTTTACAAGAATAAATTTGTTCAATAATAACAATAACATGATAATGATAATAATAATAATAATAATATTTGTTTGATAATTATATTTTTAATTATAATTAATCGAAGCTGCAACGTAGTCTGACGCTCGACGGCGCGGTATTCTGACAGCGCCTGGCGCTCGGCGCGCTGTGATAAATAAATTCATATTGTTTAAACTAATCGCGAGCAGTGAAATTTTTTTCTGAAATCTTAAATTTTAATAAATAACGCATGTAACCGATAAAAAAAACTTCAGTTTTTCACCGAGAAATCATTGAAATTTTCATTTGTTAACTTAAAAGTTAATTAACAATATGATAATAAACAAATAATTGTTAGGTGTTAATATTTTATCAAAATATAAACATTTTAAAAATAAATACTTCAAGTCCCATTAATTTAACTTTAACGGTTGATTTACAATCCATTTTTTAATTAAAAGTACCTAAAATTTTCATTGTAAAAAAAATTATTGTTAAAATCGAAATTTTTTTAAATCGTTTTGGGGGATCATTTTATCATGGTATGAACTCCTAAAAAAAATACATGGGATTAGTTTTTATGATCAAGTGGAAAATGGGGGGTCCAGTTGACGTGATCTTGCTCATTGCTAACGTGTATGGAAAATTTCATGACGATTCGTTGAGCAGTTAGGGTTAGTTAACTAAGAAACAAACTCAAATTTACTTTTGTAATGTTCGTTAGGATTGCAAATTCCCTGACACATAATAACAGCATGTAGGTAGAATTTTTGTATGCTGAAATAAGGGTTACCTTAATTGTAGTAACTCTAAGAAAGCGTTTTTAGGAGATTGGTTTATACATTTTTAAGATTTTATGTCCTGTATTCAAACATTAAAGAGAGTACAGTTCATTTTCAGCTTTTTTTGTAATCAAATCAATCTTATCCAGACTGCTATTTTAAAGAGAAGATATTTGATTATTTATAACAGATAAACTGAAAAATACCTTAACTGATTTTAAAAATTCTTATACCTATAAAAAGCTTCATTATCAGTGATCAACACGGGCATGTATTTTATTCTGAAAATTTACATTAACGGGAGCGAAGCTTCTATTAATTTTTTTATAAAAATCAAATCATTATGAATCGCAAAAAAAATCTCTACATTCCGAGGAGGCTTTCACTCAGTTATAATAAAAAAAATCTAAAGTTAGCCTAAAATCAACATGAAAACACGATTATCTCCTCACGTATATTCGTATACAATGGAGAGTAACGTGATTATCGGGCTTTCATTGTCGTATATCCGATGGCTATAGAAGTACAAAGCCACAACATAACGTTGGCGGTCAACAGAAGTTTGGAAACAGCGAGTCATTACCGCATACGATTCAGAGTAACATCGACACTTATTGAGATCGTTAGTTCCAATACCGTTGGTGTTTCGTAAAAGCTATAGAGGAAAGAGTTTATGGTTTTCATTACCAATAACGCAGTACTGATCGTTGTATAGGATTTTTTGTTTGGATCAAAATACAAGCATACACTATATGATCGATATTAGGTATCATATTACTAATATTTGCACATTTAGTTTAAGCTCCATAGAAACGACCTTATGATGCATTGGTCAACAGGCTGCTGGCAGCATAAGTTTAAAAAATATCGTATTTATTACAAAATTTGAAAAACTTGAACAATTACAAATTGGTTAATGCAAAATTATAATTTAAAAAAATTGGCCAGATATTTAAAAAGATGATCCGCCATTTTGAGATCTGGGTTTAATAAAAAAATATC
The DNA here is from genome assembly GCA_036509395.1 of Antheraea yamamai. Classification (NCBI taxonomy): domain Eukaryota; kingdom Metazoa; phylum Arthropoda; class Insecta; order Lepidoptera; family Saturniidae; genus Antheraea; species Antheraea yamamai. The sequence goes on from AP028445.1 coordinate 6,806,159, forward strand.
CAAACTAACAAATCATTGGTGCTCACACAACAGAATACGTGAGACCATCTAAATCTAACGAAGTTTGATCAGCTCTCAACGTCCCAACGGACGTAACTAGAATTAAACAATTAAGTCCAATTTATTATGCCGTTTGATGTTCCGTATCGAGAAGCAATTCGATTACACGTGTCATGGAACACTGTAACGACCATCTGACGTAAATGCGAAATACGTGTTTAGATGTTTGGGTACCTGTTATTCTTCTGAATATAGTTTAACTTAATGACGATATGGATAAATAAAAGGCCCAAATATATGTAAACTTGGTAAGGACAACCTACAGGCATATATTGAACTAGCCTATACTCGCGACTTCGTCTGCGCCGTTTGTTATGTTAACAATATTGTATTGTATGTATAAAGTAAAACAGATAAGCACCACACCGCTTGCCCCACTTCTTTGTGACTAGAAAACGCACATCACCGAATGCACGGTGCTTATGAAAATCGTGGTTTTTTTGAACTTTAATAATCTTACATTAGATGAAGCTATCGTGATTATTCTCCTTTTAGATAAGCCAAGTGTCAAAGAAGTGAAACTAAAAAAATCTGTTCGAGTAGTTTTTGAGTGACGCGCGCACAACGGCAGACCTCTGATTTTATTTATATAGAAGATAATGGCGTATTGGATAAATAATAGATGGTAGAACCAATTATAGGCAAACCTATACGACCAATAGCGAATATTCTGAATCTAATAATTAAATTCATTAGTAAGATCATTCTAATACTTTCGACTTTATAATGTTATACACGCACACGCTCATTATCCTTTCCATACATTTTTTTATATACACACACCAAAAGCCTAGAAGCGAAGAATATAAAGACCTGCATAGAGGTTCTCAATATGCTGTGTATGCTATATATAATATCTAATTGTTTATAGTAATTTTTGTTGAACTTGTATGTAAATCTTAACATATTCACAATATTTGTAAAACTGTCTTCTACAACATAGTGTACACTAACGTCTCCTGCGGACCTCCTAGGGACCCTTTTTATCTATAGAACGTAACAAAATACCAAATAAAGAGTGTCATTATTAATTCTAAGGGGATTTGGACATACCTTGCAGGTCTCAAATGTGGATATTCCTCGGTGCTGGTGACTTTAACGTCCCACACTTTCCTCCAGGCTTCGTACAGCGGCTCGTGGACGGGATATACACCGGAATGATGAGGGGAGACGGAATAACTCGAGTTAATCGGTATTCCGTTTTCAATTGCAAATTGTTTATTGAGCATCATCTCGCCTTCCAGGTGTGATACGTTGTTATAAAGGTGTGGTTGTTGGTGATTCCACATGTGGCAAAACCTATGGGACAAGGTCAGTGAAAAAGTCAAACAAACCACTGATAGCGTAATTGTGTTTTTGAAGTGAAATTTCCTAAGGCACGGTAGGTAAACAATTTCGTAACGTATTTAACGTAAGGTATGTATTTGTGTGTATGTGTATGTATACTAAGTAATAATAAGTAGTACTAAGTAATACTAAATAAGTAGATTTTTATCCTCTCTCCTCCCCTCCCCCCATTATTTCTTCTTATCCTCCTCCCTTCCTTTTTTCTGTGCCGCATATCCGTTCGTGTTTTTGAGTTTATCCGACGCGCTTCTCTTTTTTTCTTATAGAGGGGGTTCCCTTCTTTCAAAATTTCTGGATCTAGTGGAATACAAAAATGAGTAAACCTGTATAGTTAATTTTTATTTTTATTTTCCCCCCTGGGAGTGATTGTATTTGATATTTTTTGTTTTTTTTTTTTGTTGTTTTTTAAATTTTTTTTTCTATTTCCGAATTACGACCACTGGACGCGCACTCGTATATATAATTTAATACATATAAACCAAAGAAGTTTCATTTGCTCCGCGTGTACATACTGACTAATATGACGTTTACTGACTGACAATATCATTGCAGAAAATAGACCGCTTTGTCAATAAACGGGAATACATTACAATACAACTAAGATAACTTGTTAAAACATATAGATATGCTTGAAGATAGGTTCGGAATAAACTGAAGTTGTTTAACACTGGATTTATTTTTATATTAATCTTGAGGCTACATTGAATGTATGGGCCAGTCTTTGGGATTCAATAATACATGTAGATACAGAAAAACATACAAAATGAGTTTATATATAACTAATATAATGATTTTAAAAATGTGAGATATGTTTTCTAAAAGGGTTTATGATGTGCATTTGAAAATAATTTGCTAAAAATGTGATGGATTGTAGTCGATAATTTTATAAATATATACATATATGATACTGCCATTCATAAAGTACTGCTAATCGTCTACGTTTACTAGTCGTTATATTTACACCCGCAAAAGGAAAAGCGGATACTAAATTTCACTTTTTAACAGTATCATGATAATTTGTCAATACGCTAACAGATACAAATAAAAAAAATGTATTTTTGATGTTATCATCAGTATTTCTTACTATATTTAAAAAAAAAATCTATGAAACATGGTTATTGTTTATTACTGTTTTACAAGTTTAAGTCAATTAAGAGTACTTAAAATACTTTATGCAGATTTCGAGGTTTTTAAATTTAGTAATAACTTATATAAACGTTCTTATGTATCAAAAAAAAATTAAGAATTTTTAAAAAATTAGGGGGTGCTGATTTTATTTTTGGCATAATTATATTTTTGCAAAAATGTTTATACATGCTTTTCTACTTAATTATATTAATATATCGTTTTATTTATAACTTAACAGACTTTTTCTTTTTGCGGATTTCAATGTGATTTCTAACCGCTCCATACCCCTAGTCAGTAAACATCTATATCAGTATTTTTAAATCTGTTCCGGTTAAATAAGTAATTATAGCTGACGTAATCACTATCCAGACCTCCATCCCCTATGTCACCAAAATAAGCAAATTAGGGAAACAAACCAGTGCTTACGTAATACTTTAATCGCCGCACACTTTGATACTGAGTATTGATGTTTTTTTTAGTTCTTTATTAACTTCATATACATTGACGAGGCTTAAATTAGATAGAGTACGAACCAAGTGAAATGCTCCTTGTTCTTGAGCAAAGCGTCGTCTCCTCTATTTTCTAACGGTGTTCCGTGGTGGAAATACTTGGCGCTGTACCCGAGATTGAACCTAAAGCCAGCCACTAGCCGCTGCAGCGCCGTCTGCGATGCCAACAGAGCTGCGACATCTTCCTCGTGAAGACGCGTACCTTGGGAACAATACATCATTATAACCCTACTAGCTATTACCCACTTCTTCGCCCGCGTTAATGTAGTAAAAGGTATTTTTCTATGCATCGGGAATTTATTTTCTTTAAATGAAAAGAGCTTATGTCAAGCTGGACTGTTCAAAACCATGAAAACGAATGTAGATCTCATGAGGCACATGTAAATAGACTGTTGGCAGCGTCAGATTAGAAAAAATACCTGATTTATTATAAAACTTCCAAAATTAACAAATTATTTATTGTAAAAACATAATTTTTATATTAAGTGTAATTTTGTAAATTATTTTTTCATTTCTAAAAACTATATTTATTAAAGCATGAAATTTACAATTTATGATGTAAAATTAAAAACATGATCCGCCATTTTGAGATCAGGGTCTTAAAAAATCAACCGAGGAGTTAAGGCATGACAAACAATGAAACTCATGCGCATTTTTCATATTAGTTAGGATATCGATTTACTCGTTACAAAATCAGTTTAAACCATGCGGTCGACCTATTCTTATCTCCAAATCCTGCCTGTAGTTTAGAATATATAGTTAATCGAACACGCAAGTGGCATTTCAAGAATGTTATAGTTTTAGGTCTCAGATTAATTTACAATCTTTCACAACTACAATTTGGGTGTCTTTCTCGACACCATATTATAAATATTTAGAACCTACAGACGAGCAAATAATGCCGAAGACAACATGTTATATAAGGCCGTTACAATAATTAAATTTAATACATTTATTGTACAAGGAAAATAGATCGTTTGCCCCAAATGTAGATAAATAGGTTCCTGTTGAGTCTAGTAGCGGCGAATACACATAGAATATAAATGTATTTAGTTTTTGTTACATAAAAAATCAAATGTTAAGGAAACTATGTAAATTCATAGTTTTTTCAATTAGGCAATCATAAATATTTGAAAGCGATACTATATTCAGTAATCTATTTTTACTATAATAAAACTGTAACTGGGCCAAATCTGTACATTAAATATTTTTTGGGTTCCGAACCGACGCCTTCCTCGGTCCGTGTAATGTACAGTACGTTATAATTGAGCTACGGCTACATGACATTTCTATGCATAATTATCAATCAGTTGAATTACAAGTATAAGATCTCACAAGTAGGCTAAATTCTATTGATGTACGTGTTTGTCTCTTTGTCATGAATTTTTTTTTTCCTTTGATTATCAAACCTTAACGATTCTAAACAAAATTCACTTCAATAATACCTTGTATTATACCATGTAATCAATAATACCATAATAAATATGTGTAAACGAAACTGTCACTTATATGTTGTTACATTTATTTTATTGTATAAAAAATGTTTGCTAAACAAAGGTGACAAGATTTTTTCCTAAAACATAAACCTAGATAATAGTTACATTGCATTATAGAAGAAGAATTTCAATTACAGTTCTGTCAGTACGTGTGTTGTTTCGATATTTGATAAATTTAGTTTTTTGAATACTGTTAAGTCTTCAAGTAGGCTCTATGCGAATGGTGAACGGGCGCGAAGTTGAGCGGCACAGGAACAACCCAAGGGGTAAAGGGAAGACATTTATCGGCAATATACATAGGTTAGTTTTTATTTTAATTGGATTCGGTAGGTGATGCAACGAACGGGTTCTAGGCTTCTTTTAAAATATTTTTCAAATACCAACTGGGTTTATGTTTCCGTGAGTCTCTGGAGAGTTTGAATTCACAGTTGGAAGCGGTAGATGTCGCTGTAATCGGGTTTTTAAGATTTTTTGAGTTTAAAAATACAATTGAAACCGCTAATAGCTGATTTGTTGCAGACGAAGCTGCACGGGTCAGCTAGAATAGAAAATAGTTGCATATATTACTATAAATATTTTATAGTAATCACTTATAAATTGCATAGTGGTATTGCTATGATTGAGGCTCGAGGCTTGGGCCAAAGACCTTTATTCGGTATCAGGCATCGCTATAATAAATCCAAATCTAAATCCAGTTTTACATTTTCCCACAAACAATAAAAAATTATAATCAGAATATTCCTTAAGATCTGATTTCTTCTCGAAGGTACCCTTCATCATTAGTGGACAGTATTACCGATTAGTAAAAGTACTAAATCCAAAAAAAAAATTGTTCATGTTAGAGTTCGAACCCACAAACATAGATCCGATGTGTGTCGTTCAAACTATTAGGCTACCACGACTTGTTTGTACAAAGTCTATATAAATAAAGTCAGCTGAGAAGAACATGATAATACAAAAAGCCAACATAACATCATTATTTAAATATTAATTGTCAATTAAAACATAAATCACATGAACATCTTATAAAAAGTAATAAAGGTGTTATCTATTCCCAGAATATAGCCGTGATCTCATGAAAATTATTGCTATCATTTAAAAAAAAAACATTTAATATGAACAAAATATTTGATTGAAGAAGGCGTTACTTTGCGGAAATCCATCGTTAAATATTATAGTGGAGGCTACTTTGCACTTCAGCTTGGAATTCATTGAACACTACTACGTCTAAACGTGTTTCGCTCCATCACGGAGCATCTTCAGATCGATGTTGACTCTTCCGATGCGAGCGGAAGTGCATAGTAGCGTCCACTATAATATTTAATGAATAAAATACCTAAACTATTTAATATAATGCAAGTAACGTCCGAGCAACCTTTCATTTTGCGTATCGTTTTGCATCAAGTTATATTACTTGTAAACTGGGTAGTATCCAAAACTAATCATCAGCTGCATTTACACGACACGCACATTGCAGCGTGAAGACGCATTCATTCGCGCGGGAAAGATTGTGCGTCTAAACACAAACAATAATAATCACTTGTGAATTCGCGTACACGCTTTCTCGTATTCAATCCTGCACACTGTAATAGCGCGTGAGAGTCTGTATCGGGTAAAGGCAGAGCTCAGAAGTAATTTAAAATTACCGATCAAGTACATAAATTAACTGTCAAGAAATTCCTAAGACGTATGCATGAAATAGAATGCGTAATTTAGTCGATTATAGTTACGAAAACTTATCTTTAATTTCATAACTGATAATAAAAAAGAAATCTCTAAGAAACTAACTGGACGGGAGTGAGTATTTCAACAAAACAATTGATATAAAATACGTGATACTGTACATATGTACTCATATATACAAAAAAAGTTGTAATTAAATTCAATACAGATTTTAATAGTCTTAAATTATGAAAGACTACTTTTTGCTCGTGACTTCGCTCGCGTTAATATGTATTTCATCTATCCCTTGGGAACAGTATATGTTTTTAGAATGATATGTACCGTATATCCTTTATCTGTATCCTTGACAACGTGTATTTGAGATTTCATGATCGGTTAATTAGTTGAGGCGTGAAAGCGTTACAAATAAACTCACATTCGCATCCTATCTAATATTATAAATGAAAAAGTGAGTTTGTTTGTTACGCTTTCACACCTTAACTACTTAACCAAGATTTCATGATCGGTTAATTAGTTGAGGCGTGAAAGCGTTACAAATAAACTCACATTCGCATCCTATCTAATATTATAAATGAAAAAGTGAGTTTGTTTGTTACGCTTTCACACCTTAACTACTTAACCAAGATTTCATGATCGGTTAATTAGTTGAGGCGTGAAAGCGTTACAAATAAACTCACATTCGCATCCTATCTAATATTATAAATGAAAAAAAGTGAGTTTGTTTGTTACGCTATCACACCTTAACTACTTAACCAAGATTTCATGATCGGTTAATTAGTTGAGGCGTGAAAGCGTTACAAATAAACTCACATTCGCATCCTATCTAATATTATAAATGAAAAAAAGTGAGTTTGTTTGTTACGCTATCACACCTTAACTACTTAACCAAGATTTCATGATCGGTTAATTAGTTGAGGCGTGAAAGCGTTACAAATAAACTCACATTCGCATCCTATCTAATATTATAAATGAAAAAAAGTGAGTTTGTTTGTTACGCTATCACACCTTAACTACTTAACCAAGATTTCATGATCGGTTAATTAGTTGAGGCGTGAAAGCGTTACAAATAAACTCACATTCGCATCCTATCTAATATTATAAATGAAAAAAAGTGAGTTTGTTTGTTACGCTATCACACCTTAACTACTTAACCAAGATTTCATGATCGGTTAATTAGTTGAGGCGTGAAAGCGTTACAAATAAACTCACATTCGCATCCTATCTAATATTATAAATGAAAAAAAGTGAGTTTGTTTGTTACGCTATCACACCTTAACTACTTAACCAAGATTTCATGATCGGTTAATTAGTTGAGGCGTGAAAGCGTTACAAATAAACTCACATTCGCATCCTATCTAATATTATAAATGAAAAAAAGTGAGTTTGTTTGTTACGCTATCACACCTTAACTACTTAACCAAGATTTCATGATCGGTTAATTAGTTGAGGCGTGAAAGCGTTACAAATAAACTCACATTCGCATCCTATCTAATATTATAAATGAAAAAAAGTGAGTTTGTTTGTTACGCTATCACACCTTAACTACTTAACCAAGATTTCATGATCGGTTAATTAGTTGAGGCGTGAAAGCGTTACAAATAAACTCACATTCGCATCCTATCTAATATTATAAATGAAAAGGTGAGTTTGTTTGTTAACCGAAAATCATGAAATTATGATAACACATTGTTAGTATAGACAAGGAAATAGGTGAAATCTACATTAGCGTGAGCACAGTCGCAGGTAGAAGTTAGTTGAATTATTAGTAAGGACCAGATGTGCCCGCGACTCCGTCTGCGTAAAAAAAAACAGTTACTAACAAAATCATCTGAATGTATTAAGTCCATTTCCGTCCTCTCGTACGTAAGTCGCGTCGACATTAATATTATAATAACTTTTGATAGAGTGAACCTATTGTAATGAAATAAAGACTAAATGTTACTCGAGGATATGCTTTATGATTTTATTGTGAACGCAGTACTTTAGCAGTAATGCGTGTTTATACAAACAGACAGACAGACATGAAATGTACTTTATTACTTATTCCTAGTTTCCTGCAACATTTTCTTTTAGAAAAATCTAAAAAGTACAGACTTTACCTTAACCTTAGATTTACATTCTTATTATACGTATAGATAAAATAATGAACCTCTTTCTCCGACAAAGATGTCATCGATATCAACGAGGATCCACCTGTCCAGGTTGAGGCTAAGTTGACCGTGACTGAGGTAGCTGAGCGCGTCCAGGAATAACAACCGATGCAACCAAAACTGCAGCCCACTTCCGAACAGCACCCGTTGGACTCCGTCCAAGCGCCCGTGGTCTTGTATCACCGTTGCCAGCGGCATACGCTCTTCTGTAAACAGCATAATTATCTCACGTGATTTGTAATTATACAAAACGTCTCGCAAATTTTGTGGGTAACCTAAATACTCATTTTTATTAATGACGTAACTGATACCCGCGTGTACATCTGCGTCGTTTATTACCGTAACAATATATATTTATATATAGAGCCTAGAGGTAAAAATATAAGCACCACGTCGCTAATACCTAATTTCTCAACGGCGGGAAAACACACATCGATTAAATGAGACGAACTTCTTAGCCTTCCATGGATTCACCGTGCGGGTGCCGGGTCCATCGTGTGGCAGAGGGAGAAACTCAGAGCAGTTCCCAGGACTTGCGACCCAGGTGTAGGTTTAAGGATTTAATATCATGATATTTTTGAAGTAAAAACATCGATAGTGTTGAGTGATTAAAAAAAGAAATTGGTAGAGGAAAAAATTATGGGTTCGCGGCAACAATACGCCGATGACCTCAACATGCTCGTGAAGTATTGCATTTGCGTCAGACTAGGGACGAGTAGTATAGTGAACTGTGTACGTGTCATATTGATACGGGTGTTTTGTATTGAGCTTCTTCTTCTGCAGAGACCATCATTTTTGATTAATTAATAAACTGTATAGAAATGTATATATACTAATTATTTCTCGGAATGTCAATAGATGTGAAAACCAGACTAAAGTTAATAATTTTAGTTTATAAATCATGAAACTTAAATTATTCAGACTACAAATGATTTAGAAGTTCAAAAACAACATAGCTTTTCCACTGTTTTGAGTTTTCGCTTGTGTCGGCATTTCTTGCCTGGACTTTTTTTTTAGATACGATCTCAAGTCTTTTAAGAGTAAAACAAACAAAAAATAACAACATAAAATAAGGTACAATAGGAAAGTCGTCTTCATTTGTAATATGACCTCAGTTAGATAGATTATCTAAATCTTTTTGTTTACTCAATACTTAATTTTTTACTAATTAATTATACCCGGTACTAATTAAGAGCATATATAAAAAAAATAACATTTACAGTGAGTAGTAGATAATAATTATCAATAATAGGTACCTATTTAATGTCCTCAATTTCTACGAAATGATATGTTTATTATGAGACTAGCTGATATCCGCTCGTTTAGCTCAGTGATAAAAAATTCCAAGTTCTATTCTACGATATAGAGGACAATCTGTACACAATTTCATTAGACGCCCAGCTGATTAAACGTAATTTATGCTCGGATTTTATATACATTATTAAATCATTACATAGTATAAAACAAAGGCCCCTACCTCGCCTGTCTGTCTGTCTGTTCGCGATAAACACAAAAACTACTGAACGGATTTTCGTGCGGTTTTTTTTTTTTTTTTTATTGTAGCTCGGCAAAGTGACTGTACTGTGCCTGATGGTAAGCACAGTACAACCCAAAAACAATGGCGACCGCCGAAAGACATACTATCCATCGCCGGTCGCCGCTGTCATGCCGGCATGAAAGCGTCCCAGTTAGGGACAGCCCCCCCCCCCCCCCACCCCCGGTTGCTGGATATATACCGGCTGATCCCGGAACGCGACACGCCCAAACGTGCCACTATGGCGGGTGTTCCACCTGGTGTACGGTGGTCGCGATCCAGTCGGGTACAGACACCCTACCACCCCGCAAAAACTAAACATCACTTTATCTACTTTATCAGTAGATAAAGTGATTCATGAAGAAGGTTTTGGTATATAATTTGTCAAGGATTTTTTTATAATCGGGGCGGGACGATGTCTGCCGGGCCCGCTAGTATCTCATAAATATGTGTATTCCTTTTACATAATTTAAAAATTCAATTTATACTTTTATCTCCATGAAATAAGAAACAACATGAAATTTAATAACAGTATTTTTAACAAAACATATATAATTAATGAGACTAATAATTTATATGAGAAGGGGATTTGTATAATAAACTTGAAAGTAGATATTACAATAGGATTTATATACTCAGAATCGTCATCGTATTATGTATGAAATAAATTAAATCTCGTTAATAAAATATAATATGGCTGGTAAAATAAAATGAATGACGTTCAAGTAGGTAAATACTTAATCCCTTTTAACATAATTTCGCAACATTTGTTTACGGGCAATTTCAATATTAAGTGGTACATAAGGTATATATTTATTTTTCACAAACTCTATAAAGTAACTAACTAGGTTAGATTCAATTTATTTAGCTGCAAATTGATTTCAACCTTTCGTTAACTCATTAAAGCATGGAAATACGAAATTACTTCTACACTTCAACTCATTTTTGGCAAAGTGTAGAAAATGTTTCATTTCTAAAGTATAGCAGTGATGATTAATGTATAAACTGTATTTTAATTTATAGATTAAAATAAATAAAGGATTATAGATCATTTATTATTCAAAATTTTTTGTCTCGCCACATAAAAAACATATTTTTCCCAAAAAATCTAGATACCCGCCTATGATTCTATAAGACTCATCTGACCTGTCCCTCGACAACACTTTATTCAGGATAAAATTTTTTTTTTTTTTTTTAACGTGGGGAAATCCCTTATGGATACCCACCCTCCCGGGGGAGAGAGTGGGTTATGTCCGAGTCGCACGGACTAAA